>JBCJKH010005961.1:31409-59444 GCA_039877255.1 Loriculus beryllinus | reverse complement strand
CCATATTCCTCACTCTTGCTGGTTTGATGAACAAAGGACTAGGAGGACCCACTTTTCCATGTTTTGCCACTTGAAAGACATCAGGTAACACATTCAAAGAGACAAGCTGATGTGCTAAGGAAGTTCAATATACATGAGAGGGTGGCTGATGACATATGGCTGCTTTTAGACACAACAAAAAGGAAAGATGACCAGCTGTGTGGATTGCAGAATGAAAGCTTGTGAAACACATTTACAGGAAAAAAATAGATGTTCTAAGGAAGGGAAGAAGGATGATTAATAAAGTATTAATATGCAGTATTGTGGTAAAAGAAATTTTCATCACATTGGAAACAGAACAATGACAAGAGAACCATCTTCTCCAGTGCTGTGAGAAGAAAAACATTTTGTACTTTTTTTTCCTGCTGAAAATTTTTCTTCAGGTAAATTAAAAGGATGATGAGTGCCCTGTACAGTGATTTTGAAAATGGAGAGTATTCACATGGACAAGAAGGGAGACAATTAGCATTTTCACTCATAAAATACAATCTGGCTCTATTTTCTAAGAAGAACTGGGGTTTCTGGTGAAAATCTTAATGTATTACTGTTGTCCCAGTTTCCAGCAAAACTATCAAAAATTTCAGGGTTTTAACACATAAGCATAAACAGACAGCTCCAGTCTCTCATTTCAGAATTTTCAGGTGGTGAATTCCCTGAAAGTAAGTTAAATAATGGGATGGTCTGACGTAAGAAATAGAGAGAAAAATCTATAGAGAAAACACAAGAATATCTGACAGGGATGGTAGGAAATGTAATGGTGTAGTTCGTTGCTAATTAAAAAAAAAAAAAAAAAGAAAGAAAATGCAGCAATTAGTGCTCTATAGAAAAATGATAAGGTTGCTACTCAATGGACTATAAAGTCAGCTGAGATAACTGGAAATAGTTCTTTTGCACTTGTGTGACAAAATGAATTACAGAAGAGACAGATGCGCAAAGTTAGACTTAAATTCTGCCAATAGATTAAAAAGAGGTAAATTTGGTAGGTATGAAAAAGATGGAATGATAGAAAAGATTTAAAAAATGCATTTTAGATAACAAGGAAGTACTGGAGAGAGGAACAGTTATATTGGAGAGAGGAACAGTGATATTGGAAAGATGGTTTTCAGGTCAGTCTCCAGGCATAAAGCACAATGCCTAGTAATAAAACCAAACAGCATTACAGTGATTTTCTGCTCCTAGATATTATATGATATCTCCTAGATGGTTGGATATAAAATCATATTTCCATTGAGTCAGTGAGAGTTTTGCCATTATCTTCTTTAGAATTTGATTTGGAGCCTAATTTAAGAAACTTAACCTTTGAGTAAACATACAAAAATGTTACTTTAATCTTCTGAAACGCAAAATCTGTATTACAGACAAATATTGAAAAGTTTTCTGTAATATTTTATAACTATTGTAGAAAAAGACTGAAAACATGGAATGCACCTATGCAATAAATGTATATACCTCAAAAAGGACTAAAATGAAAGACACTAGTTGAAAACCAAAATCTGCAATGAAGCCAACACAGAGTTCAAAACACCAACCGATCAGAATGGTAGAGTGGCCTCAGAAGTAATGAAGGAAAAAAAAAAAAAAAAAGTTACTGTAAATGCTGAAGTAAAAATCATATCAAGAAGTTCCTAAAGTGATGAACAGAATTAAGCTGTAAGACAAAAGTAGTACTTTTAAGTCATTCTCTCTTTTATTTAAAATCAAGTTGCTCATCAAGTTCTGCCTTGTTAATCCCTTAGAGATCAGGATCAAAGACAGGGGTGAGAACACCTTGGTTAATGCAAGCCTGGAAAATAATCAGCACTACCAAAATTAGTGTCCCTTTCATTAATATCAAGATGCAGAGCTGGATTCCTTTTAACGGCATAAAAGAATGAAACGGCCTGGTGAACCTTTGACTTCTCTAAAATGTGAATTTTTACCTGTTGCAGGCTTATCAAAAAGTCTCTGTTTATGCTAAGGATAACCACACCAATGCTATTTGGAGAGTTATATCCATTCTTGACGCTGCACAGTCACTGGTTTTGAGGTAAGGTATTCCAAATAAAGAGTTGTTGTAAAGAGCAGATCCAGGTCTGTGACAGTTCTTAATATATTAAGAATATATATTCATCTGCACAATGTTTTTTCAGGCTCACCTAGATTACTGGCTATGACTGAGGCAGATGATCATTTCATACCAGATTTTTCTACTTAGCCTTTCCAATTTGGAGTAGGAATTTGTGAGTCATATGGACACGTTTAGGAATGGAACCAACATTAAATATTAAACAGGGGTACCCACACAGTACAGTTATAGCTGTCTTTGAAGGTTCAGCAATCTCAGTGACTAATTCTTTTTTCAAGATTGGATAAAATGAAGAACTTCAGATTATATGTTTGAAAAACCACATAAGGATTTTCACAAATCTGGTACCAAACAGTCTCAGTGCCTTGTAATGCACACAAGAATCAGTTCCTACAGGGCTGATTTAATTGAATTTGAACCTCTATCTAACCTACCGGAGCCACTTCTTTTTTGATTGCCCTAAACCAAATTGTTACAGAAAATAGTTTATAAATGCATCATGAAAGAATACAGGGTTTACAAAGCCATAAAGATAAAGCTCAGCTGCATTTTGTTCTGCTCTATAGACAGGATTTACAATTGATAAGCAAAAAGCCCATGTCCACTATTAACGATAACGGACAAGGAACTAGTATACTCATTCAGTAGTTGACTTCTGTTAGCTGGAATAGGGAACTCTATAAAGGATTCAAGGAAACACATAAAAGGGATTATATAACATGTAGATGAGAACAAACTTGGCTATGAAAAAATTTGATACCTTAAATACCCAAAAAAAGAGAAATGTTTTCTTAATGATTTAGAAGGAAAAGGAGAATCAAAATTAATTGAATATAAATATGTGAAACTGTAGAATGAGTGCTAAATACTGCTCCATCCTGTAAGAGTATGTAACATATTGTGGACTATTTAGTGAAGTATCCATTGCTGAATGTCCAGAACAGTTTTCTGAACTTCAGCAATATATTGAAAAGCCTAATTTAATGAGGAAGGCAACATGGATTTATGACAGCAAGGTCTTTCTTAATTAACTTGCTAGTGTTGTTAAATAATGCTATCACCAGAGCAGAGGAATGGAACTGCCACAGATATTATCTCTTTCAGTTTTATTACAGCACTTGATATAATTTCAGATTAAAGACTGTAAAGTAGAAAAATGTCTCATAGACAAGTAACAACAAGTGGTAGGTTAAGCGGACTAGTGAGGAGACTCTTCTTACTTTTATATGTAATTGAGTTAGGCAACAATATCAGATAAAGCTAGAAACACAAAAGATTCATGCACTGTTAGGCATGAGAGGTATGCTAAATGGCCAACCTACTACCCCACAAAGGCAACAGAAGCTCTCTGCAGACTTCAGTGGAAGCTAGATTGTAAATTTATTAGCCTTTATTTATTAATATAGAAAGGCATTTTTTTCTTGAGATGCAGATGCTGTTATGTTATTATAAAAAAAAATGTTGCAAAAATATGTAATTGATGTTTTCTGAACCATCTTGTTATACATGAACAAAAGTATCAACAAACACAAAAACATTTGTCGTTATCTCCCTCACTTTGCTGGATCACAGTTTAACAAGCCATGTTAGAGGTCTTTAATGCAGGATTCTTCAGTTTCTGCTACTTTGTGAATCTCAGGTTCTTCTTTTGCTTCTGCTTTAATTCAGAGCTATTGGGCACACATCAGGCTAAATAACATCAACAAAGTTCAGAAGTGCATCTTATATGTTTTACTCTAATACACAGGTATAATAGACAGGGCTAATCATACACGAAGTACCTTGATGCCTGTAGACACAAGTCAAGTCACAAGCATGTGGATTAAAATCTGCCCTGCATTTGATGTGAATGATGTACTGATACTGCAAAAAAACTGCAGTACATGTATCATTAAGGAAACCCTAAGCTACACAGAACTGATTTCTTCAGCATCAAAGCTTACAAACCAAGAGTATAATGCAATTGACTTGGAAAACTAATACTATGGTTTAATGTGCTGTGCTGGAAACTAAAAGTTAGATCTTTTTAACATATTTTGTGCCATATCCTGGCAGTAATACACAGTGCTACTGAGCAGCACTTTCTTCTATGTGAGAATCCTTTGAGTTTCATTGGGTTACACATAGAATAAAACACTAATCAGTACAAGCAAGGTCTGGCTCTGAGTCTGGCTCATAGACAGAGGACCAGAGAGAGAACTTTGTTTTGGTTATTCTCTAAGTAAGAGAATTTGAATTTCCTTTTTACCTAAGCTACATCTGCTGAGCTACTTTATTACAAAAGAAATGGGAACTATGGCAATACATAGCTCCAAGAGTCTCCCATTCATACCATAAATATGTGAGGCCATGGCTCTGGGCAAGCTTTTCAACACATTCAGTAGCAGGATTTGATAGAATGCAACAGCTAGCTCTCATTGCACCTCTTAATTTGCTTGCTGGAACTTGGCAATTTACCTTTCAAGAGCCACAGACCAAGTGGATATCTGTTTGGTGCACACAAAAGTTCTTTTCAGGGATCTAGTGAAAGGGTAAGGTATGGTCTGCAGCTTAATGAAGTTATAAGCTAGTGACATATCTTGCCAGAAAATATTCATGACCTACTAAAAGCAAAGAAAACTAGTCACCACAAAATAAGGGTTTATGTTTTAATTTTTAATATACATAGTTTAATTTGTACTTAGCTGGTTATATATATATATATACATATATATATATATATACTGAATTTGCAAGGCAAAGGCAATGACTGCAACAACTTTTGTAGTACAAAGACACCATGTTAATATAACAAAACCCTGAACTATTCATAGTTAAGGCCAGGTTTGTTGAAGAGTTCATTTGGGTTTTGGCAAACATTATAAGACTTTTGGATGCAGTGCTGCAATTGATGTTTTCATGTGGCAACTGGGTGAAACTGCTGTGGTTCAGGCTGAGTCTCACGCTAAGTCCGAACTCAAAGCCTCAAAGATGAACTCTAAGGAGTGAATTTACATAGATTTACAAACATTTCAAAAATTCTGCGAAGGGAAACTTCAGCTCAGTTCTTCAAATGATAACCACTTTCCAAAGCATACATTAATTTTGTTTTGCTGTTCCAGTGAGGCCAGAAAACACTATAAGCTATCTCCTTCCTGGAAAGCTTTCTGTTCTTTCTCTGAGTCCTACACAAGTTGCTTATTTCTACACTGGCAACTTGTTTACAAGGCTTTGTAATTTGACAGAAGCAAGACCTGGAGACTTGCCTCTTTGAGGAGACGAGCTTTTGACAGGTGATGAGAACTAAGAGGGGAAGGTTAGCAGCCAATACTGATATAACAAGCTAGTGGTTATTGTTATGAGGTTTAGAACAGAAGTGATGAGCTTTTAAGGTTTGGGAAGGGGAGGGGGAAAGCCCTGAATTGAAATGGTCTTCTTGGACAAGGGGCAGTAGAACATGGATCTAAAAAGAATAAAACATGTGAGGAAGCATTATGTCTGATTTGAAAGAATTTATTAATGCTTGTGCCTCTCATTAATGTGTTATGTTTGTGATGACATTCAAATTTAATCAGCGTCTGAAGAGCAGCTCAGATGTGTGGGGTGAGTGGTCAAACATGGAAAAGGCAGTAGCTCTGTAAGTGCTTTTAGTGTTGGCAGAAATGGGGATACTACTGCAGCAAGACATAGGGTTTATTTTGGAAAAGGATTTAGCTCAACCTCAGGGAGAAAACTTGGAGCAGGAAAGTGAAGCTGGGGGAGGTCATTAGTAAAGGGTGGTTGGAGAGTAATCAAGGGCTGTAGAGCAGGAGACATAGGAGACCCCAGGGCTGGAGGGACTGAGCTGGCCTTCAGCACGGCTGGAGCGGGTATGCCAGGGAAAGAAGGGTTGTCAAATCACACCAGGGTGGACAGCCACCTGGGAATCGCAGGTTTGTTTCAGAGCTCCTCTGAAGCATTTACATGAATTTATACATAAGATCCAGAAAAGATTAAAAGGCCTCTGGAAATAAAGGCAGATAATTTAGAATCTCAGCTGTTTGGGTTTGGTTTTTTTTTTCCCATTTCTTTTTTTATTTCCACAACTTGCAGTAGTCTTAGATCTAACAATATATACTACGCGTTGATGTTCTGCCTACCACTGAGCATAATGTGCTGATCTCCACAGGCTTAAAAAGGAAAATGCATGAAAACACACATACACTCACACAACCCAGTACATACATGCTTAGGAAACAGTAGATAGCAACATCTGCCATAGATCTGCAACGTTTTTTAAATATTTACTAGGAAAATGTTAGAAGAATATATAACGTTTACAAATTAGAAGGCCTTAATCCAAAGTGCTTTTCTTAGAAAAGTGTGCTGTTTTGTTATGTGGTAGGTGCCCTGAGGTGCTGTTAATCTGAAAAGTAGCAAATACTCTGTTCCACTGTAGAAACATGAAAGCACCTAAAGATGAAGATAAGTACAATAAAACGGAGTAGGAGTTAGATGGCAAATTCATCTGATTTCAGTGGGAGCTAGGTATGTAATGTACTTAGTTACTTTCAAAAATTTGACAATGTGCTCATCTGCATTTTTAGTCACCTAAATGTATTTCAGATCTGGTCTTAGTGGAGCCTGCTGACCTTTCTACATATATCGGATGTCCTCCCCAGAGACCAGCATCTTGCTGAACATCCAGTGCACAACTATGCACTATCCCTATGTGAGATTAACCTGTGTCAGTATTTTGGGAGCCTATGGAGCCTTCACACAAACCCTTAGGAGATAAGCAACCTACAATGAAAGAGAAATAACTTATTTGATCTTTTACTGCCCATTTTTTCTGAGTAGCTTTTTAATAAAATCTCCTTACAATCAATAAAATATATTTATAACAAAGTTCCACACTCCTACCAACAGTCTGTGAGCTGGTACATACACTTCGCGGCTTATAAACTGACACACTGTAATAGCTGCACAGTTTTTAGCAGCTGTCTCTCACACCATGTGTCCTGCCCAAGTGGAGACTGAGATTCAGACATGGTGTTCAAAAACTGGGATTATCCTGTAATTTTCAGAATAGATGACAACTGTATAATAATTAATTCCCTAAACCTAGCAGCTGAAGGGGAGAAGTAATTTTTTTTTTTTTCATTGCAAAGAATATGTAATTATGGATTATGTTCCTACCCACACTCCAGTTTTGGAACCGGATGTGTGACTTCCATAGCAAACATGAGGTTAATATGCATGTCCATACTTATAAATTACTCTACAAGTTTTTATGAAAAAGAGGAGTCTGGAAATCTGAATTCTACCTAGAATTTAAAGAATTAATCCTCTTTTTTCTTTTTACTTGAAGTTAAAAACATCCTCTCTTGAAAACTGCAGACAGATCTTCTGCAACCTGGCATTCTACCTCAAGCCATTCCACATGGGAATAGTGCAATCCTTTAAAATTAACTTTTCAGGATTGAAAAGCCTACCATTTTAATCTTTGTGGCAAACATGCTTCAACTGGATCTGCAGAGTAAGTTAACAAGACAGGAGGCCACTCATCCCAACTGTAATCACTGAAAGCTATCACACACCTTTTTTATATGATAAGAAGAAGCTACGAATTCAAATAGTGACACCTATTTCATTTTAGAGCTCTATTTTTTTAACCCTGTATCTTAAATAAGAGTGAAGAAGCAAGAGGCCTTTACTCATAAGCAATACTAAAATGGTGTAATTTGCATCTCTTTTAAATAATGCAGGAACAAAAGTTTTGAGTAATCTTAATCTATATCCTGTTTTCTTGGCTTTCTAGCCGTGGTTGAGTTGGCTCATCTAGCTACTGGAAGTAAGAACTGACTCTCAGTAAATCACTTGATTTGCATAACGTACCTGCTTTTTACAAACAATGATTTCCTCAACAAAATGCTAACAAGTTGGCTTACTTTTTATTAATTACAAGAAAGAAGCAGCCAAGCTTGATTTGTTCTTTTATTACACTTTTTGATAGTACATAGTGGTGAAGTTGGCAGATCTCTTTTACAGGTTTTAAAATTTTTCAGATTCTGCTAGAATTCAACAGAAAAGTGTCAAAGTTCTCTGTAGTGTTACAAAAATCGTGTGCCATTTTCATCTGTTAGTTTGAGCAATTTGCCAGTAAATTAATATCAAAAATTACAATAACTTAAAATAATATTTTTGTGTATTTAGAATACTTTCTAGACAGGGATCTCAAATTGCTTTGTGAACATTGAGGAATACAAGGAATGAAAACCTTACCACATCATTCCCTGGACAAAGAAAGCAAGCAAGAAAAAAAGCTGGCTTGGGATGGAGAAAGAGAGACCTCAACAAACGTAGCGCCTGACCTAAGGTCATATGGGAGGAAAAAATGTATAACTGACAACAGAACACAGCTTACAGGAAATAGCAGTAAGTTTCTACATCAGTAAAATATATCCTCATCAGCAATCAGATTTTTAAGAGCACAGGGAGCATAGTCAAAATCCTCTATTTTTATAAGAAAGGCATTTAAGATCCATGATTGATGAATGAATTATGATAGTTTTCCTAATATATAAGGTAGTAGTTGCATTTCTGTTGAGTGCAAGACAATTCCTGGAATAACCAAACAAACAAGCAAAAAGAATTAGGACACTTTGGAAGGACTGACAGTATGGCTGATTTTCAAAGAAGTTTTAGGTTTAGGGGTGCTAATTCCATCAAAACAAGAGAAACAGGTGTCAAACTTCCTGGGGCCTCATTGAAATTCTCAGCTCATACCACTGTAATTGATTGCATGTGAGCACAAATTAAAGTTAAAATAGAATTTAATTCTATCGTGTGCGTATGTTTTTTTCCTGCCATCATTCATTCATCGTTTTCTGAAAAAATGCACCTTTCATTGAGTGACTTAAGGTAATAACAACCACAGAGAAAACAGGCTTCCTTCCATACCCCCCAAAATCCTAAAATATTAAAAAGCAATAATAAACAGTAGACCATAATATCAACTGCCTTGAATTACACCATTTCTCTGCCAATTTAAACTGGCTGAGTATGTGGCCTCCTGCATTTTTTTTGTTTTCTAACGCTATTCTCAGCAGCACCTGCACAGTAAATAAAGGTAAAAGTGCAACATAATAGACACAGACGTACCAGCAAATGAGGAGCTCTGCTTCCATATACATTAGTGAACTTTTCTCCTGACAAACAGGCTATCACCGTATAATGGGCTTTTCCTGAAGTTTACTGCGGCACTGTTTATAATAACATTGCATCCAGCCTGCCTTGTTGGTACTTTTGCATTGCAGGGTAACAGTTCTGAGGTGGCAGCAAACAGCTTCCGTGCTTGTGTCAGGAGAAATAAAACTGTTATTATTTCATACACTTCAGAGGCCACACTCGAACTCAGCAGCTCTGCAGAGCTGTTGTGAACAGAAAGCTCTGCTGTAGAACACCGGGCTGCCCCCTCAACAATAAACCGTCTTCTCTCCCCTCCGTGTTTGGCTTCCTGCCAGTTGCCCATTTGCTTTACACCATCAATTTATATTCACTGAGATGGTGTAAGGTTCTAGAACAGCACTGATTATCAAATCTGCCTGCCAAACATATGAGCAGTAAAAGCTGGTCTTCCAGAGTCCTACATGTATCATCCAAGGGCCCAATTCTGTGAGCTTGCCCTGCGAGGAGCAGCGTCTTCATCAGTCTAAGTCAACAGAGCCCTTCACAACAGCAAACACCACTGCTGGGGACAAGTGCTTGTGGGCTGAGGTCCTGAGTGGTTCAGCCTTCTCGCATGGAGCTTTAAGGGAGTGCTTTTCAATAACTCTGTGACTATGTAAGCCCTGTCAGAGTCGGTCGAGAGAGCTTGCAGCTTTTGTTACATCTTTTGATTACTATTTCATACAGCAGCAATTTGCCAACTGATACTATCTCTTCCAGTATATGTATAGCAGTTTATAAAAAGGCTTTAGAATAGCCATGCAGCCACTCATTCCTTGCTAATCCCAAATATTGAAAAACAAAAAACCTCTTTCCTTCTTACCTCTCCTCACATCCAAAACAATGCAACATCAGAGTTCAAAAAAAGTTAAAAAATCATGAAGCTTTAGAAAAGGACTTTAAAAATAATACAGACTTATTCACTTTCAATGTCTAAGCAGCATGTGAGTCTGACTTCCAAATTTTCTATTTAATCATGAGGTCTAGGAATTTACTTCTTTAAATGGAAGATTATATTCTCAGAGGAAAGAAGATGTTTACAGCTGGGATGGTTCTTTAGAAAGACATGAAATGTCATGAGAACAGCATTCAGGAGAACTGAAAACACTGCATTAACAATGGATTTTAGCAGATTAATTAGCTTTGCCCCTTTTAATTTTTCTTTCACAATGCTTTAAGCTTGTGAGACTCAACCACAATGGGTTTTGTTCATAAGTTACTTTGCATCTAAAAAGAATTAGAATATTTCATGCTTCCTTTTCCATGTGGTCATATATTGGTTATCCTAGTTTGAATCCTTTTGCTTCATGTGCAATTAGTTCTCACTGAAGCCAACAGACGTCATCCATACGTAAGGAAAATGGGATGGAACGTTAATGAGTGGGAAGTAAATGTAACAATGAAATAGCAAATGAAGATGTTTTTACAGACTTCTGGATGTGAAACAAACCTGTAGAGATAAATATATCTACCTACTCTTTGCTTAAGAGCTATAATATTGAGCTCACTTAATGCATTCAAAAGCGCGTGTGCATTTTCCAAATGTTTCCTAGCTATATTAATCACATCTCAATCCTAAAATGAACTCTGTGCAAGAAGACTTATGCACATCCACAGTGTTATCTGCAAGATTACAGCCTTTATTGCTGACTATTTGTAAATAAGGATAAAAGTCAGCGTAGGCATCTCTTCAAATGCAACTTTAAAATACCATATGTCCTTATGCTTGTGTTATGTGATGAAATCTGACAGATCAAAGGACCAGATTTCCCACTCTACATTGATTATTTACTATCATTCATTTTCATGCATTTTAATATGTGGTATCTACATTTAGGTTCTCAAGAGCCGGAGAGAATTCAAGCTGCAATACTTGGATCCATACTCTGAACTTCACATAGCTTGGGGATCTGTCATTTTGGTTCAGCTTTTCCACTATGTAAACAACAATGTTTCTCAGATGAAGTCCACAATGCCTCCAAACATTCTCAAGCTGTCTTACCCCTTTCCTCCTCTCCAATCTATTCACCTTTTCCCCTTGAAAAAAATAAAATCAGTTCATGGATAGAAATTTGTAACAGATTTTGACTGCAGGCATCAATCCTCCAATTCACTGTGTAAGTCAGTGGAAGTGCTCAGTTGTCCTTCTAAGCATAACCTAACAGAGTGACCCAACAGAGACAACAGGGCTTCTGACACTTCTCTTTATTGCCCAGTCATAAATTCATAAAGGGAGGTATACTATCACCAATTGGTAAGTTTGCTAGATAAACATCAACACCAATTTAATGGCTTGTGTACACATTGTAAACCAGGGAATCTTTATACAAAGAAATCAAATAAATCAAACATGAGCTGAGGCTTAGAGGAAAGCAATTAATGCTTTAAGGTAAAACTGCTGAGGGAGCGCCCTGTACCACATTATAGTGTATAATAGAAAATGTGTTAATGTGGAGTACAGTATGTGAAATTAAATTAATTAGTAATATAAACCACTTCTAAAGCAGCATGTCCATTGACAGATAAATAGATTAAACATAGGAAATAAATAACCCATTCAGAGATCTCAGCTCTTTTTTATCAAAGAGAAGAAATGAAAAAAGAAATCAAACTTCCTAAAAGACAGAGGTGGTAAAAGCATAGCTAAAATAGACATTTTAATACTGACTTGTTCACCCCAGGCTAGTGATTGAAAAGAAAAAGCATAGTCAGACCATAAAAAACCTATTGGACCATATTTCATTTGCTATAGTATATTTAAATGTTTCACTGCACACCAGTTTAAATCTAGTGCCTTATAGGCTGGTATAAAATACCTTAAGCTGTACTACCTCCTGAGCGACTGTAAGGAACCTTTCTTTGAGACAGACTTCTTATAGTTACCTCACATATCATTTCAAATTTGGTAACATACTTAAGTCTGTATGGGCAAGATTTTTCTGCTACAGACATCAAAATGAATTACAGCTCCTTCCTGCTAACAAAATAAACATGTAATCTTCTGTAAGGATTATGGACTATTAGCACAACACAGACTGGAACAAAAATTGCTCCCAGAGTCCATATACAAAAGCTTAACATATTCTCTGAAATCCGGACAAGACTTTTGTACCACACACAGCTCCTCACGTAAAGCTGAGGCTGGACGTTCCTACTGGTACTTTCTAGCATGCAACTGGCACAATTTAAAGAATCATTCAATTAACTGAATACAAAATCCATACCTGCCTGTAACTCTTCACTGATTGCTTCTATGTATCTCTCTTCCAAGCTTCTACCAGTTTTCCAAATAATTTTTCCAGTTCCACCTGTGATGGTAACGTACTGCTGACAGGAACTGGTAGAGCACCTACCTCATTCTGGTTTGTCAGACATAAGAATCTGGTAGCACAGAAATTGGGATAACTGCTACTTCTGACAGGTTATAATATGGACACTCCCTCTAGTTTCTGAGGTCCACTGCTTTTGCCAGTTTTCTGGGATGTCAATGGACACACCAAGCATTTGTCAACTTCAGGCACACTTTTGGTGATCCAGACTGCTAGTCAAGGATCTCGGGTTTACATCTGAGGCATTTAGTATGCAGAAATGTCATTTGCTCCCCATCACCTGAATTTGGTGAGTAGTGCAGAAGTTACTGCATAAATTCAGTCACACTGATGCCTGTTTTCAGCTGGAACTCTCTACTCAGAGAAAGTAAGTTTTGTTTGGTGAAAGTAGGCTTTCATTTATTCATCTCCACAACCTACATATTAGCTATCATAATACAAAATGCTTTCAAATCCTCCCTAAGGGAAATGTATTATCCAACATTTCTGTAGAAAAAGAGTGGGGGATGGGATGTCAAGGTAAGTATTCTAGCTGTAGGTCAGAAAGCAATGTTTCTCCAGCAGTCTCAACAGTATGTATCATTGCTTTAATACAGATAGTTAGAATTTGTGTTAGATTTGTCTGAGCCCAATGGAAAAATGGTGACATGTAGCTCTTTTGTAAACATGGATGCAAAGCCAGGATTTGCCCACTGGAATTTTTGACAATGCAGAGGGGCATTTGGTCAGTATTTTAGGGAAAAACAGAAGTTAGTAACACATCTAAGAGTGAAGAGAGCGAGGATGATGCATACTTTGAATGAGTAAACAATGCTGACTCTACAATGCAAAGTTTAGAAGTATTTTGAACAAGTTAGGTACACAAATTAAAGCTGCCCTGAGGCAACTTTAATTTATGAGACTGGGTGATTCGCTATCACTATTTAACTGCCAAAGCTTCATTATATTTGGCAGCATTATAAAAGTAACTTTTCATATAGGCAAATCACTCACTAGTAATATTTGCAAGCATTTCAATCAATATGAGGTGTGCATTTAAAGAAAAATCCTGGCCTCATGAACACTGCCAAAAATCTGCTGTAACCTACTACCAGTCCCTTTCTTCCTAGTTTCTGGGAAGGGACTTTAAAATTTGCCCTTTCAGTTTATTATAGGCAGAACAGGTATTCCTCTTGTAAAACAGTATTTGCACTTGCTAAACTTCACTTTCCAAATTGGTATTTACTCTGTAGAATGTTTGCACAAGCCTCAATTATTTTGGAAAGTTTTAGCAAAAATGATTCAGCCATTTCTGAAAATGAAATTAAAGAAAAATATTGGTATGTTGTTTCTCACTATATTTAATTGAAGAAAGCGTGCTTTGGAACAGAAGCATAACATTTGGAGTAGAGATGGCCCTGCTCTTGGGGATGTGCCTTTTGCCATCTCTTTGAAAATCCACCCACATTTGGCCAAGCTATAAACCTTTGAAAATTTTCAATTAGCACTAGTTCAGTAAAGACATTTAAGAGTTTGTCAGCTAAATTCTTCAAAGACTCCATCTGTACTGAACATGCTCCAGCCTGTACATGCTGGCATCTGCAGCACTACCCATGGAACACGGGAGCATGTGCTGCTCCAGCTCCAAGCAGGACTTCCTCTGAAACAGTCCCTCTCCACTGCCTTCCTAGGCCAGGGAAGCACAGGCTGCTGACACTTGTATCCTCCACATCCCACACCTTTTTAGCAAAAA
Organism: Loriculus beryllinus; assembly: GCA_039877255.1. Taxonomy (NCBI): domain Eukaryota; kingdom Metazoa; phylum Chordata; class Aves; order Psittaciformes; family Psittacidae; genus Loriculus; species Loriculus beryllinus. The sequence goes on along the minus strand of JBCJKH010005961.1, from coordinate 45,091 downwards.
GGACCACAGGGGGAATAATGTAAAGCCGGCTGGGATTTTTCTTTTCAGTGTTTGCTTCCTATGTCTTTAAAAAGCCTTCAAAAGAATGCATTAGTGTGAGGCTCCTCTTTGCAGGGAAATGGTAACTAAGCTAGGTCCCAGCTCTTCATCCAGCCTCAATCATCCACCTCATTGGCCCAAATGTTTCTTCTTTCCTCATCATTTTCCTCATTGCACTCAAGTCCCAGAGTCCAGGTTTGAGCAACTTCTTCCTTGCAGTCCATTCCTAGCCCATTCAATTCTCAGTCACCTTCTCCCAGTGCTGCAGCTCCATTCATTTACAGTCAGAGTCTCCTTAATTCCCAGTGTAATGCCAGCCTCCTTACTCGGCTAGACCCCTCTTCATCCTCTCCTTTGCTTTGTTATATCTCAGTTGGTGTGACACAAGCTATGTTTTTCTGTCTTGGACAGTTTTGGTCCTCTCTACATTTAGCTCTGGCAGCTTCCTCCACCACAGGCTTAGATATCAGAAGAAATAGTAGGTTTGGGATAATGGCTCACTGTTTTGATGCCTGGCTGTGATTCTTATCTCAGGCACTTTGAAGTAGCCTTGCAGTTCCTTGCAGTATGTGCAGCTCGTCTACAGCATGATTGCAGTCTCACCAGCATGAGGTAATGTAGGGTTCACAATTATGACTATTAAAGTTAGAATTTCTGAAGGCTTAATTATCAAAATCCAAGAAGTTTTCAACAATCAGCTGTAAACTGTAATTTTTATGGTAAAACTTAAAGTGTGGCAAATTATTACACTTTTATAAGGGATGCAAAACATACTCCTAACATTCACCTGCCACATTTCAAATACAAACCCCCCCCTAAATGGGAGTACTAAAACTGCTCAAAGAAAACGTCTTCAGAATTATTTAATGCTGTTAAAGAGTATACACTATGCTCCATTTTTTTTTCCCCTGCTTTATTTTGACTGAAATTTTTCTTGATATTTTAGCTGTCTTTTAAAGTTCCTGAACAGGAAATCAAGACTGAGCCTATGCTGCTATTCCGCAGTTATGAGTACACACTCTGGCTCAAGATAAGAAATTAAATGTTTAAAATCCTACCATTGGCTGGTTTTTTTCAGATTTTGGCCTTTGATTTTAAGAAAATTACTTTAATATGTATTGCAATTACGTAATGTGTTACATACTTGTAGGACTGTTTAACTGAATCAAGTATTTTTTGTTTGATTATATGTATATTATACATCTAAGCTGTCTAAAAGGTTTAGCTTGTTTGTCTAACATAACGTAATTTTTACTAACTAATACAGTTTATCTACTTTCCCTGCTTTTCCATTGGCTACTAACTAGGTCTGACTTTGAACAAGAGTTTGCTAACCCAGGGTCTCTACTAGGAGCCTGGCTTTATAGGGCAGAGCAAATGCCAGCTAATATAAGTAGGCAAAGCAGTTAAGGTACTTCTTGACATTGGATAATTTTCAGTCAGTAAGCAGAATACTATTACTTTAAAAGTCTAACACAGTACTTTGTCTCACTGCACTGTATTTCGTAGATCACTAAGCAGCATTAATTGAAGACCCAGTCTAATCTGACCACAGTAAGACTATGCACAAACAGGTTTTCTATTAAGGCAAAGAGAAAATAGAGACTAAGAAACGCAATATAAATGCATTTTGTAAAATTATGATATTCCTTTTTTGCAGGTCATGATTTTCACCCATTTTTCTGGGTTCTGGCTTGAGCTTTTAAAATGGGCTCTGGTAAAGTCTTTCTGACTTCCTTCCTGAAAGGCTGGGTGGCATCTGATCATAGGAAGGAACCTATTAGACTAGGAATGAAAGGTTTGACAGAGCTAAGGAGTTTATTTCTGGGATCAACTTGTGGATCGTAAGTAAGACAGGGTAACACAGTAATGCACAGCAAAATGCTCTCAAGTTTCAGACCTTGTGGGCTCTACAAGCTGATAGCAAAGTGGCTGTTTACGTTTTATTTATCTCCAAGGCTGGTATGCTTACAGGATGGGATCAATGCTGTAAATTATAGTTAGTTTATTCAGTCTGAATACTCTGCTTTTCATACACCTAGATTTCGAGGAATTCCAGAAAAACTAAGGAAATACAAACTGACCAAGAAAAGAAGACATTTATCTGATAGATTAACAGTTTTAAAACAAACAAATAAAGCAGCAGGTGGATCTCTCAAACTTCGTGAAAAAGAGAAAACTTAGGAATGAAAAATTGTCACAAATAGAACAATAGTTCCATCAGATTTATTTTCTCAAGAAAACTTTTGTAAAAGTTTTTATACAGTCTTCATAATTAAAAGTATCATATTCTGGTAAAATGCTGAATTAACTTTTTAGGCATGACATTCGCTCAGAATTGTCTGTGTGTCTGACAGGAAGCCACCTTTACTGAAATACACTACCTTTTGCTCAGAAACATGATTTTCTTGACACTCAGGGGATAAAAGTTGCCTGCTGTAGAAGATGGTTTGTATATTGTACAATGTAGGAAAAGTAACAAAATGTTGGGTTTGAAAGTGCAGTTTGGTAATTCCTGCAGTCTCACCATTGCATGTCTGCATGGAAATCTGCAGCTTTTTTAGCATCTCAGAAAAAAATATAAAAAAATTCATACCAAGAAAAAAAAAAAAAGATACTAAGAAAAGTCAAGGTCAAAGGCCCCATCTTCCTCTCATTAGACTAAATAGAAAATAAAAATAAATCCTACTGTTTCTCCATTTATCTAAGACCAGGCTGTGAATGATGTGTGGAAACTAAACTACATTCTCAAGCCTAAAGGTGGTCCCTTTAGGTCAGGGCTTTGGCACACCAGCAAGTCATTGTAGGAAATGCAAATTGCCACTTATTGCAGTAACCTTTCTGTTGATAGGGGACTTCTGTCTCTAGGGATGTTGACCTGGCAAATTTCACATCCATTAAAACAAACCAAAAAAAATCACAAAAAAAAATTAAACAAAACCAGAGTCTAGGAAAAAAACATCAATATAGAAGCTCTATTTAAAGAGGAATTTGCAACTGGACTTCTGTGATGTTTCCTGTACTTTAAACGCCTTTCTTTTTCCACTCAGTACATTAAAGGGACATGATCAAGGCTAAAGAACCTAAAATTAGACCTGCCAGCTGTGTTTTGGTTTGTGAGTATTTGCAGGTCATGGTGTCCCAGTGCGCTGTCTGTCTGATCCATTCCCTGGAGGAGGCAAAACCCTGGAACATAAAGGAATTCTGATACCCCATTACATTGCAGTACAGTTTCTGCTCTCCTTAAGAGTAAATTAGGCAGACAGAAAGAAGACAATACAAAAATACTTCTGATCTTGGAAGTAGCATGAGGCTCTGGGTTTGTTATTTTATACTTAGCATCTATGTTTCATCTCGCATTTTGGGAAGCTAATAGGTTTTAAAAGGTCATACAGGAAAAAATACATTAATGTTGTCAAGCATATTTGATTTTGCGTCAACTGTGTGAGCTTTTACAACATCTTCTGAAAATATCTAAACCTTACATAATCCTGCCGATGCAAGATGAGTTTTTAGTGTCTTAAATTACTCATTAGTCTGCCAATTTTCCACCCAATAACTCATTTAATTACTGAAAAGCAGCTCTAGATGGTTCGCAATTGCTCCATAAAACTTACTACTAAAATTCTGAAGGGCAGCTTATTTAAGACATATTAATCTGACCTCTAATTTGCAGGTGGTACAATCCTGATTTGTTCTCACAGGTCAAGTAGTGCCACATATAACTGCGTAGTTTGCATCTGTTTATGATCTTAGCATGTACAAATCAGAGTTTTGAGTTTAGGAGCTCAAAATTAGAGACAGTTCTTTGGATAGCTTGACCCTATAAACCTGCCAGATGAGCTCCACTTTTGTCAGAAGAATCATCCAAATGAGTCAGTCCAACACACATGGGTGTGTTATTGCCCTGTAATTAGGGGTTGACAAAAATCTGCAATTTGCAAAATAATAATTGAAAATGCATGTGGAGATCTTACATAGAAAGCTACATTTAGTTATGTTAAAAGCAGTGCTCTTTTCAAAAAGAAGTACAGATTCTGAACCAGACTAAGTCTTCAGGATTGCTGACAAAATGTACAAAATTCTACAATTAACGTAGCATTTTAAGCTCAAAATAGTGTATAACTGTGCTCAGAAAACCATGGAAAGCACCAGCTCAAAAGTAGCAGTGTTAACAGGATGCTTTAAATTGTCCAGAGTTGCACAGAACCAAAACAGCTCCAGCTCCCTTCCCACTGGACACACTGTCCTAGTACTTTCTTCTGTAAATCTGGCATAGAGGTGACAACACTGCAGAAACAGACCATACCCTCTAAATGCGTTTAATTAAATTCTGAGGGGGTGCTGCGACATGCAATACTCATCCTTTAGCCCCTTTCAACTCCCTCTCAGTCTTTTCTGCATCTAAGAAGGCTTCATGCTATGCAGATAGACCTCTGGCATCAAAGAATGTGGAGGTCATTATCTGAGTTGATCAAGGGAATACTTTGTTACAGAAAATGAACAGAGCAAACAGGAGTATATCACAGACAAAGAAAAATATTTGAAAGTAAAATAACAACTTTGTTGATTTGCTTTTCCTATCTTGTCCTATGTTTAAATCTAAAATGTATGTATCAAGGCAAAATGATACTCAGCTCAGGTGCTAAAAATGTTTGCTACTCATGCACACTCATGAAGACAAAAAATCAGAGTTCTTAAATCAAGATGTTCTTGGAAGAAAGAAAAGATGACCATCTTATAGAAAGAGATAAGAATCCTTCTGCCATTGTATGATTTTTTCCATCCCAGGATCTAACTCTTTGGAGTCCAGAGAAGAAAAGCAGAGCCCACGGGTCTGGTGAGAGCTCATTCTGTATGGAGGTAGGAAGTCACACATGAGATTCTTTCCATTCCTATTCAAAGACTTAGGGAAATCCATGGTAATGTTGAAGTGATCACCTTACAGTCATTGAATGACTACATTTTATAATACTAAAAAGCCACAGGACAAATAGAGCATAAAAACACCCCATAAGGAAACAATAAGGTTAAACTAAATCTATGGAGTTCAGCATATTTGTATTATCTATGCTGTGTCATGCAAGTTGCATATGAGCGATAGCTTCTATGATTTGCTTTTGCCATTTTGCTTCAATTCTACAGCTATAGAGCTTTTGAGACAGCAAATTCTCGATTAGTTTGCAGTGATGATGCAAAATTACAAGTGTGAATTAAGGCAACATTATGCTATGTTCATGCACTTATCAGGAATCATAATACACAATTCTAGTGACAACTATTCAGCCACTGGAGTGACCTCACTGTTTAATATGCTCAGAGTTGCTGTATAAAGTGAGAAAACAAGTGTATCAGTATTGCATTAACAATGTTTTGCTGTAATCATAAGCAAGCTTTGCTAATACGTATTAACACAAGTTGTCTTAAAAAAAATTGTAGATGCCAACTGTAAAAATGCTGTTGATATAAAATGTATATTACAAAGCAGTAGTAAAATGCGTTCTAGCATTTTGTCTTTCAATAGATTAACTTGCTAACCAAATTAAAGAAAAACCACAAAATAACAAAACCACCACAAAACCACACAGCAAAAAGCCCTTATTTGGGGTGTTCAAGTTGTTAGCACGATTTCGGTGTAACTTTACATATGCCAACGTATACATTTACTGTGTGCATCCATCTGCACACATGTGCGTACATACACACACACATGTAGAATATAGCACAAATTTTTATATATATGCATATTGTCACATATAAACACATATGCTCCAGAGCTTTCTTTTTAGTGTTTTTCTTGAATCTTTAAATGAATAATATCCACCATCATGGACCTTGAACACTGATGACTCTGGTTAACGCTTTTATCCTTTGCTTGAAATTACAGGATCAGTCTAGCCAGAATTTATGAGAACCAGACCCCAGACCTCACATAGCTCACATATTAGACCATTAGGCATCTAACTACCTCTGAACAATTTCAATGCATTATCTTGCCTTCTCCCTGGGGCACAAACTTCACTCGTCCATACTTTTAATACATTTTGTCTGCATGAAGCAGATCGAGTTATTACATGCCAGCAGATCACAACTTACAGAAATCTCATTGCTCTACAGTGATGCCACTAATATCTCTCCCTTCTTCATGCTGAGATAGAGCAGTAAAGAAATGGTCAACAGTGCAATTTTCAGTAAATTAATTGATAACGTATTCAGCGCAGATTTGCTGTTTATGCTTACAGACAGGTTAATTAAATATTTCCACCTTGAAATATATTTGTGTGTGGTGCATATGCTGATATATTACCATACATATTCACATAGCTAAACAGAAAGTTTTTTAAGATTGTTTAGATCATTTATTGCTGCACTTTACATCAATACAGTGTCCCTTTGCTGTGAGAGGTTTTACAATTGCTTTCCAAGGACAATATAAAAACAAGGTGTTTTTGCCAAATGTACATTTGTATTATGACACTGGAGTGTTCTTGTTTTGGGTTGTGTTTTTTGATTGAAATATAACATAAAGTAGATTAAAAATCAATTGACCTGTGAACTCTCCTAAACCTTTTACCTGGTTTGCAAGGCCATTACGCTCTTTTCTTTCATTAGCTTTTTGCTGTAGCAAGGCTGAACAGGAAACAAGGGTGATCCTGTCTCCTCCCTAGAGGCTGTTCATCAGCTGGCTCAGTTTACAGCAATAAAAAAAAAAATAAAAAAAAAAATTGGAAACATATAACAAGTTAGAAACCTTATATTTTTCATTATGCATTATAGTTGTTATAATACTAATATTAATAGCAGAGAACACTCAGGGAATTGCACTCTTTTTTTGGAATTTCTTTTCTGCAAAATGAGATGTACGGATTTTCCCTGCATGTAAGTACCTGCTTTTATAATTCTCATTCTGGCTAACAAAGTGATTTTGTTTTGGATCTGTTAAATGAGTTTTCTTTATAGGTTGCATTCTTGATGAACAGAGGATTACTCATAATAATTCTGTATTTCAAATTTAAATTCATTGTTAAAAAAAACAGAAGCAAAAACCTTGTTTCTCTTTTGAAAAACAGTTTGAAGCCCCATTCTGCAAAGTGCTCAGTGCCTTGACAGAGATGCTCAGCACCAGAGAGGCTGAAAGAGAAAATAAGAGATACTCGGCACCTCAGAAAGGGCGCTTCACACTGTACAGGATTGGACACTTAATTCCTAACTAAAACAAACTCCATCAAAAGGTCATCAGTCCTGGAGACTAAAACAGTTTTGATGAAGTCCAGTCTCCCACTCTGTTGACAAGCGTCTCAATTATTTTCAACAGCTCTTGGTGTCTACATCGGAAGAATGCAGAGCAATCATCAGGCTGAGGTAACCACAGGTCCCTCGGTGAGAATCTGCAGAACATGCACATTGAGCAGCACTCTAAGACAGCTATTTTTTTTTCCACCTGAGGTAGGAATAACTAATGATGTAACCAAGTTATCAGCTACACGTTTTGACATACCAGCAGTGCATGAACTAATGCCTTGTAACTGCAATGCAAGAAGAAATAGCCCCTCAGGATAAATTCTTTGGAAGTCTATGTGAACAAAGCAATGAAATGTCTGGATGGAAGAATCTCGAACTTTTAAATAGGACTGCATGGGACTTAACCCTGATGGATTTTCCTGTGTGCTACATGACTTGAATGAGGTAAAGATTGTCTGGTACTGATTGGTTCTACCAGTCTTTACTAATTTGCTCTAACATTTAGGCTAATTAAAGATGCAACCTGTAGAGAAGAAAATACCATACTCTTATTTGCACTTCCTTGCTCTTGATGGCTGATATCACACACCTCTGCACATAACATATGCACACCTAGGACATCTCAGATTTCAACCTCCTCACCTTTGGACCAGGTGATTTTTCAATAGCTGCTTTCACCCACAGCCTCCCTTGTCCAAAGCCGTGTCTCTGTCTTTTCAGAAAGCTGCCAGGTAAAGGCAGCATTAAATAGGTTCAGAAGTAAATAAGCCTTTCAGAAGTCAAGCTGGCATCCTTTCCTACCTTTCTCTCCAACTGCCTCTCCAATAGTTCTCTCCAGCTGCCACCAACTGCACAGCTTTTGGGGTAACTACTACCCAGAATTCCCATTTTTCCCAGTACCCCTGCATTCACTGGAATGCTGTGGAATACCTGGACTATTACTGGCAAGGGATTTCAAATGTCATACGTTACTTTTGCATTTACAGCTTGGCTCATGTTGCTCTGATGGGAGGCAGACCTTTTCTTGGTTTCTTGAAAGCAATGCACTAACATTAAGGAGAGGCGGTACTCCTTCAAGAATCCACTGAGCTCTTCTAAGCCTACAGAATATGCAGCAATTAGGTGTCATCTAAGAAGAGCTATGGGGCTTCCTTTATGAAATGAAATTAGTTACTTCTAGCATATAGGTTGAAAAAAACCCACCAAACCACCAAACATCAACACTACACCCCAAAGCATAGAATAATGAATGAGAAAATTACAAGTGAAATTAAGACACAAGAAAAGGTATTATAATTCACAGAACTACAGAATGGTTGAGGTTTGAAGTGACATGTGGAGATAACTGGTCCAACCGCTCTCCTCAAGCTGGACCACATAGAGCTGATTGGCCAGAAGCATGTCTGGATGACTTCTGAATATCTTCATGGATGGAGACTCCACAACCTCTATGAGCAGCCTGTGCCAGTGCTCAGACACCCTCACAAAATATTTCCTGACATTATCCACCAAATGCAATCGTTTGGTGAATGTTCGCAAAGTATTTCCTGTGTTTCAGGTTGTGCCATTTGCCTCTTGTCCTGTCACTGGGCACCACTGAGAAGAGCTCTGTCCTTTTTGCATCTTCCCTTCAAGTATTCATATACACTGAGAAGATCCCACTGAGCCTTTTCTTCTCCAGGCTAAACAGCTCCAGCTCTTTAAGCCTTTCCTTGTATGCAAGATGCTCAAGTCCCTTAATCATCTTCATGACCCTTCACTGGACCATCCCTAGTATGTCCTGGAAACGCATCTCAAAATATGTTCCAGGAAGCATAGCTCAAAATGCATTAGGTACTGTGGTATTTTTACTGTCTCTCATGCTTTCAAAAGAAAGGATGGTCTCTTGAAGTGTTATCATCTCCAATGTGGCAAGTTCAGTAAAGGATCTCTACTGACTAAACTCAGTATTCCACAACACCAAAAAAATATTGTAGCATTGTTCTTCACAGATTTTTCTAGCACTTGCAGTTGTGTAGGTGTAAAATTACTTCCAAATTTTTTGCTCAGCTACATGATCAATGCTAGCTTTTCTCAGCTGGGCAATTTCTGTGCATTTTGTCTTAGCTAGCATTCATTTTAAGCTCAGAAGACTCATTGGACACCACTAAAGAGGACATGAATGAAGGACATACAGACTCAGAAAAAATTAGATGACCGTATTAGCTGCTTAACAATTTATTTCTACTATTTTCAGTGCTATGTCCACTGCTTATGGTCTGTGCTGGGCAGATGACAGAGGACTGTGATGGATAGCAGCATCCATGAGAGCTCCCAGAAACTTAACCTAGAAGGACTATTTCCCCTCTAGACCATGGCAGAAGAGACTATTACTCTGATTACAAGAAAATTAAATGAAGTCTCAAAGCTAACTCTTGGGACATACTTCAGCTGCAGAAGGTTGCCTGCATTCTATTTACACTTACTTGAGGTCAGGTTTAGTGCTCTCTACAACTCTGAAAGCACAGGAACGAATTCTATACCTGTGGTCATATTTATATGAGAAGCATACTGTTTCCAGCTATATAGCAGCTTTGTAGACTTTTCAGCTGTGCAAGACCCCAGTGCTTGTGACCCTACATGTCAGGTCGCTGCGGAACAAGAAAAAGAGGAAGAGTTGTGTGGGAGGCGCATATCCTCTCACATAATGGCAGAGAGTCCATGTTTCAGATATGTCTCTGTCAGGACCCTTTTGATTGCTCGATTTACACTTCTAAAGAGCAGCCCAGTGCAGCAGTTTCTCTCCCACTCCATGATTTCCCATGGCCCAGACTATAGCTGACTGACAGATTACAGATCAGGCTGCTTAGGTCTGTCTGGCACAAAGGCTCATGAAGCAGAACAGAAATTGTGGGGTCCAAAAGTAAAGCTGCAAGTGCATGACTTGTTTTCTGAAAATACATGGGACAGTGTGAGAGAAGTCAGACAAATGTCTCTTTCTCAGTGTTTAAGACTTGGCAGGTCTGCTAGCTGTAGAGCTCAGCAGATTATATAGCAACTTCTCTATGTCATCCAAGTTCAGTTGATTATTCACTGCAAGGCGGCCAAAAAAAAGAATGGTGATAGAGGGCAATGAAGTCATATTGCTCCCCCTCCAACACACTTAGACTTGCTCTCCCATATCCATATCTGGATTTTAATGGGACTCTTTACAGGTTTTGTGGATTCTGATATACAGCTGCAGACTTTCTACATTTAAATTTGTTCTGTAAAAAACAAAAGCAACAAAAGGAGCTACTTTCATTTACTGGAATGTAAATAGGCAAGTATGACAACTATAGAAATTGTAAAAATTATAACATACATTTACTAAAGTAAATTGTTCATATGATGTACTTTCCTATATAGGTACAATTTAGTATCTCCAGCTTTCCCAGCTATGGCTAAAGCAGGGCTTTGCAGGGGAGTCTGGAAGTTCGGGACTTTGTGTTCTATACTAATACTAAGGCCTTTTTACAGCTAATGGAATTGTTTAAATTACTTTTCCCCATTGCTATCACAATCATTATATCATTAATAATACTTCCGCTTTATTTCAGAATTTCTGTCTTTCATAATAACAGTAGTAAGTTTGCTCTGCATAGGTTTTGACTCACTTAACAGATCAGAGCATGACCTAATCTGATATTTTTGATAGGTCTGGAGACTGGAGGATGAAGGAATTCACATGGACTGCTCTCAGTATTTTTCGGTTTCTGCTCAGAGTATTTTTTTTTTTTTTTGCTAGCGCAATGCACTTGTTTTGATAATCTATCTTTGGAAGTTAATGGAGCCTGTGAACTTCCAGGTGGCTGTGGAAAAGAAGGCTGTGTAGTCAGCAGACCTGTGTACCGACAGTCTGATGAGACTTTCTATTGATTTGTTATCCTGAGACATCAATTCACAATTCCTACATGATCTCTTATCATGTGATTTGTTTCCATCAGTCACTTGGTTTATGCACACCATTGGTGAATAATGCCCAAAATCATACTTCATTTCCATTTATTTATATTAAAAAAATAAACCAACAACAACAAACTGTGCTGCTACTCTCATCAACTGCATGAAAGTAGTAGGAGGGAATTTACTCATCCTGAAATTACTGATTCTGTTGAGAAGTAAACCTTTTTGAAGGTGGAAAAAACATTTTGATGGATGAAGATACAAGGCAAAATTAATTTGCCAAAGGAGAATTTGCAGAAATGCTGGTGTGGAAAAAAGTTCTATCTGAGCCTCCTATAGATACTTGACAGACATTTCTGAGACCCACGAAACAAACTGAAGAGAGAGAATGTAAGGAAAACTGTTTATTTTGGGAGAAGAAGGACAATTTAGAAAGGAGAGAGCAACTGTGGTCTATTTCCTAGTTTCTTCAATTCATGATATGCCAGTCCAGAAAAAACATTATTAACATTCTTCTCTTTTTCAGTGTGGTGATGGAAACTCAGCATGACATTTCTTCTTAACAGTGCCTAAAATCAGGCACCTGAATCCATCCTTGACCATCCATTATTCTTACCCATTTTAACACAAAGGGTTTTACCAAGAGACATCATTACACTTAGCACTCCACAAATCTGTGCAAAGACAAGTACTTAACAGCAACATGTGATCTGATTTTCTTACTTACTAGGCACTCCTGTATATTACAGATCTAGTAAGAGACACAGGGATTGAGCCTTATGGAAATCAGGTAGATAATTTCGTAAACTTTTCGTTTCAAACAAAATTTTAAAAGTATTTTTCCTACTTTACCTGACCAACCAGGTGGTAAGGGACAACATTCTATTGATTACTATAATTCACTTAGTAAAGTCTGCAAAGCACTTAGAAAACTGCAAAGTACCAGTGTTAAACCATAGTGTCTCCCAAGTTCCTATTGCCTATCCAATTTCCTCCTGCAGCTTCAGCAGGGTGTCACCACGTTTACTCTTACTTTCTGTGCTACATTGTTTTGGGTTTTTTGTGCTTTGTTTAGAGAATTAGAGATATCATCACAGAAGAATCTTCATTTGGATGGCAAGTGAAATGGTTCCTGCACTCTTGTAAGAGGACATGTTGATGGTTCCTGCAGTTAGGTGAACTAATGAGATTTATAATTTCATTGTTTTCTTTTTTCATGTGATGTCTGTGGTAGGCCTAAAAATCAGCAGTAAGCACATTACTGGAATAGGGAAATGCCTTTTCTTTACCCCAGGAAAATACTCATTGTATATACATATCATGATGTGGTCTTTAATTTATGAATGCATGCAATTTTCTCTCTCCTCTAGTGAAAGGATACAGGCTTCATTCACCACAAAGGCGATACACACAGGGTGGAACTGAGAATGAAGAAAATATCTGGCATTCTCTACCTTCAGAGTCCTTCACTTAGCAACCTCTGAACTGTCCTTTGAGCCTAGCTATTGTTTGTAAATGAGGTCATAACACTACATCAGGAAAATCTGAAATTATATTTAGTTTTTTGAATATGCAAAAATAATATAGCTGGTTTACAGTGGAACTTTACTGTTGTCTCTCAGTGGCCTCAGAGAACCTCACTTGGATTACTTTTGTCACAATGGTTGTATTTTACATCTCATACTGCTACCATAGCTCCCTAAATGTTCAGTCTTAGTAGATCACTAATTCTGGCTACTGCTTCAGAGATCCAATATCTGAAACATCCGCTGGCCTTATAAAAACTTAAAAATTAAAGACTGAGCTATCTTGTCACTGCATGTGGTATGCGACTGAAATATAAATATTTCATTTGATATTTGTTATCTTATTTGATGACTTAGAGACGTCAAGACAAGTTATCTAAATACTTCAAGTGTTACATTCCTATCTCAAGTTTTATGTCTCTAATACCTATCACACTGGACACTACAACTTTCCATCCCTCCCTTCGTCCAGAGAAACATTTATGTTTACCTCTAACAAAGAAAAAAAAAATTAAAAAAAAAAAAATCTCATTATAACAATGTCTGTTAAACATACATATTAAAAATAGTCTCTGTAGAAATCTAACATACTACACATTGATATAGTGCTGATCCAGACATTCATTAAAAAGAGCTTCCCCTTTCACTTCCCATGTAAATATTTGGAAATAAGGCTGTCTTATAAATTTGTCAAATGACTTCTAAAGTCATGCTGCGCTGCATGTCCACACTGGTGACCGAATCTGGACGCTGACTGGAGTTGCGTGGCTCGCTGCCCAGCAGTGGTGCCGATGGAGATCATGAGAATAGCAGCAGGCTTCGTGTTCGAGAATAGCTGGCTGATGCTGGCAATGTCATCGCTGCTATAGTTCGAGCGAACATGACGTGCATTGGCTGCCGTGGGACTTGGACGCGGTCTGAAAGTGAGACCTCTCGAGGTTGGGGCGGCCA
>JBCJKH010005961.1:0-31309 GCA_039877255.1 Loriculus beryllinus | reverse complement strand
AATCTGCTCCCATAGCCAGGTTTAGAGCCAATTGTGGTATCAAGGGATCACTTTTCAACAGTGCTCATCACCCTCAATGAGCTCTTTTAAAAATCTGGGCCCTGAACACAAATGTTTGCTTCACATACCCTACCCACACTCCTGCTGACACATTTGCTGTCTGTCTCAGCCGAAAGCACTGAAGAGCATTTCAGCTGAGCAACTTGCAAGACAGGTTTGATGATACACCCTGTGGAAAGGCTTGGATCCCTCTTTCCTTTGAACAGCTCTGTTGGTGTTTAAGCAGAGATGTCACTCTCTAGGCATCTCTGACAATCTTCAAGGGCAAGTTAATTAAAATATTTATCTGTTAAACCAAAAAAAAAAAAAAAAAAAGCAAAAAACACCCAAAAAACAAACCCTGCCAAAATCCAAGCTTACCCTCTTTCCATACTGAAAGCTTGTAACTATCTTTGTTGGCTCCAGTTCTCAGAGACGACTCTCCATTAGCTTCTTTGGGACTTGGATCAAATCCTAAATGTATAAATCATGTCAAAAGACCGTATAACATATTTTATTTGTATGAGATATGCATGAGGGGTCATATCAGTAAACTCCCCATTGCCATTAATGATTTGCACATGTGTGACTATATATGTATGTATACATCAGGTCAAGCTTAGCCTGTGAACCAATGGACACACCAACTCTGAAATCCCTGCCAATTGCACACATAGTTTCCATAGATCTGACTTTGTTCCTTCCATTAGGAAGTGAGTAGAAACTCCTGAAGCACTAAACAACTTTTAAACTCCTCTGAGGAATGTAAACCAAAGCAATTTTGGTCAAAGTAAAAGATTTCAACACTAAGTTCAGTGTCAGTACTGCCCTGTTGTTTTGGGGCTTTTCCCCTACAGCTCACACACCACCCTTAGTCCTTTTCATTCACACTTTTGTAGTACATGCACAGATACTCCAGTTTGTTGTCTTCTAATGTAGGCTAAAAAAAAGAAAGTTAATGTTTCAGTGTAGGAAAAAACCCTCAACCAATGATGCATGTAAAATGCTGTTATGTTGATTGAGCAGCTGGTTTTTTTGGTATGTATCCCAGATGTTTCATGAGTATGGCAACACCTTACATTATACAGTCTCTGAAGATCTTGGACCAGTCCCACCTGGTCATATCCTTAGCCTGGAGACCTCAGCCTTAAAGTACCTCTCATTACACAATGAACCTTAATGATTTTATGACCTAACATTTTTTCCTTCGTATAATTAAAGTAAGGTGCATAGGCAAACTGCTAACATCTGTTATCAATACACTGTTCTTAGGGACATGGATTTATCAGATATATAGCTTCTCTAAAAGTACACATAGAGGTATTTCTAATAGCTTACAGCTAACAGCAGTCATTTAAGCTACATACATAGAGAAATATTCACATCTAACTATCGTTTGTACAGCTGTGAGTTAGTTTCAGAATAGTCCATAGAAAGAACACTAAAAAGGAACAACCTCCTCAACATAAAAAAACAAAACAACCAACCACCACCACCAAACCCCCCCTGTTTCTTTAATTATTTTATTGTCAGCTTTATTTCCATCTGCCTGGAAATGATGTTTATCTATTCTAAACCTTTATAGAGCAAATGAATCTGAATTCATATCCCAGACTGGCCAACCACAAAGATGTAGGACAGTGGTTCCCACCAAAAGGTCATGACCCAGTTCAGGTCATGGTATTTATGAGATAGGGTCACAAACCTAGCGGAAATTCTATTGCAGAAATGGGGCTTGCAACCGGAAGGAAAGTCATGAGCCTAGAAGACCAGCTGAAAGGGTACTGACACTGAAGTCATACTATTGCTGGACCTCGTCTCTCTGATATTCATTCAACAGTTAAAAATATAGCTGGTTTTAAATCAATAAACAGGCAAGAAAGGGATTCTCAAATATAGGAACAATCACTGGCCTCAGCATACTAATATTGAACCTTGGTTTTAGAAGCAGAATCAAAAGCAAAAGAAAAATTAACAATCATCTTTAAACCCTTTTGTGTAGTATTCTTGTCCACCAGAAAGTTTATTCACATGTCTACTTATTTCTATAATAAGCCACAGAAACAATTTTCTGGTAATATTTTAAGTGCTTCAGAAAGACAAGTGGGATCTTTAGATCCCACTAATGCACAGACAAAAGCAATTTTAATTATTTCTTCAAGCTTTTGACTGTTGGAAGACAAAGTTTGCCATTTGCTGGGGAAATTATAAAAACAATTTTAGTTTATTTAGTACAGGCATTACAGATACTGATTCCAAAGATTAAGAAAAAAAAACCCACAAAAACAACAACAACAAAAAAAAAAAAAAAAATCCCCAAAACCAAAACAAAAATCTCACAACAAAACCCAAACCTAATGATTTGGGTAATTCTCATGAAAAAAATTTATAACTGCAAAATAACATGATAAGAATTAACATCTGGAAAGGTATTATGTTCTTTCTTTCTAGATAACATGGATTTGGTTTTTTTAAGCTCAATTTCTAAATGCTGGCTATAAGCCAAAAAACAAACCCTGAATTGTTCTGCATGGTTGGTTTCTGGAGATGTCACCTAAGCATCAATCAGTGCCAGAGGAAATCAAAGGATTCTCATTTCAGAAAAATTGGTTCCAAAAACTGTTCTCAAGGCATGAGTATGATGAAGAAGAGGTGACCGTAAGCCGCTTTTGTCGTTCCCTGATTCTAGGAACTGTCAAAGGCTACAACAGCCTCAATCTAAACAACATAACTGGAGGTCTCTCAGAGTTGTAAACCTACTGGCTGATAACAGACTCTTAAGGAGTTCAGCTGGAAATCAATGGAGCACATATGTGCTCTGGATATAGCCTGATATGCATACACCCAGTTTAGGACTCTTTACAAACCTTAGTTATAACTGTTCACCATACAGTGACCATTGTGATGTGCTGACATAGAGCCCACTTTCTTTTGAGGCTAAGTTTAAAACAGATTCTAAAAGTGCATCAAAAAGTTTATAGGGGCACTTGTGAGTATGTACATAGCCACTAAGGAAAAGAGTATTGCTATCTAAGCACTGCAGGCACTGATTCTTTTAGAGTTAAATTCAGTAAAGATAGAAATCAACACTTTAAAGGTGCTTTTCATGGCATTCAGAAAATGCAGATCATGAATTTCTTTATTGAGCAGAAGTAAGGGCCTAGTCCTAACATGCCAGCATAAAAAGCCAGTGCTCTTAAGTCTACACATTAGATATGCCATAAATATTCATCAAGCACATACTGGCAAAAGCTGGATTTTGATGGAGCTGTATCATTTGTGCCAACTGAAGACCTTACCCTGACATCTTCCAGTGGTCAGTGTACAGGGGCAGAGGACATGGATGCTTTGCTGGACTGGGAGGCAGCACTGGAAGAGGCTGCTCAACAGCAGAACTGACATTTGCAGGTAAAGAAAAGGCATCTGGCTAATGCAACATGAGGTGATGGCAGCACAGGGGAGGTGAAAGAAGCCCTATTCCCTTGAGACAAAATGATGGTCAGTCATGCTTCTTTATGGGAATGCTTCTGGACTGCACAACAGGATACCTCCACATTAATAAACCCAACATGTGCTTATCAGGTATGGCAAAACATATGTCAACTAATCTTTTAATCTTTCCTAGATGTCATTCTCCCTATCTACAGCATCAAAATTCATAAATGATAAAGACAGAGAAGATCTCATTCATCTGCACATATTTATTAACACTAGGATTTTACCTTAGGCTATTGGCTGAAAACCTGTTTGGTAGTTTTTATTCAAGACAGATTCATATGACCACGACAGTGTGCTCTGCTCATTGATGTAGTCTTGGGCATCTACACAATTAACTCTCCCTCACTGCACATCAGTGGCATGTTAAGTTCTTCCTAACAAGTTATGTGGGTGCATATAATTTCACCACAATATATGGAGCATGTCCAATAAAAGGAACATTGATGGGTACTTTAGTTCTACACTACATCAAGATTTCATACAGGCTGGACCAAAGAGAAATATAATGTGATCATTAAAGTAACTACATCTCCCAAGCCATTCACAACAGTCTATACCCATAGCTAAGACAGAAAAATCAAAATCAATTACATATGAAAGATGATGCATAAGACAGGGAGTGAAAAAAACCCAAGATGTTTGTTAAATATTAAGTATTTACATATGCTCACTGTATCAGCTGCATCACAGTGCAGCTGTTTGCACAGCTGAAAGCAAGGATGTCCAAGTTTTCCAAAGATTTTGGTAGAAACTTACTACACCTCCCTGAGACTGTATCCTCTGTTTTCAGTGTGACATTGGTACATGCTTGACAAATGTAATTATTCCATAGATACATGAAATCTGGTAAATAGATCTCAAATTGAAATGCCATTTTCTTTTCATTTTTCTCCCTTCCCTCAGACCAAGAGTACTGACCACTGCAGAAGACAGCCCTGGGACCCAGTATCCTGCAATTCCACAATCTTTCAATCCCTAAAACCCACCAGCTCCAAAGGTTAGTCTTTTAGGTTTAAAATGAGGATATATGGATGAGCTAGCTCCAGTGTCCCAGTTCCATGCATGCCAATGAGCTGTTTTCTAAAACTAGCCAAAACCAAGCTTACTTTACTCTCTTGCACTCTAAAGAAGCACAGAAAGCTTTGGCACTTTCACAAATGACAAATCCTGTTGCAGCACTTCTTAAATGCCAGGTCAACAAAATCTGACATCTTAACTTAAACTCCTGATGAAGATGAGTGAACTCAAAGTGAGAAATTAGGTGGGTGACAGCTTTTCAACTCCTTTTGGAGAACTCTTTTGTGGGAACATAATTTAAAACATTTCAGTAATTCATTTTTCTGTAACAGACCACAATAAACACATGGAAATTCAAAGCCAGTGCATGGAAGCCAAAAATGTCCAAAGACAGACACTCTTAGAGGCCAAATTCTGCATATTAAAATGTCCTGGTTCAGTAAAGCACAAAAGAGTAAAATATAGCAAACACGTTTTCATTCTCACATTTCTCCTTCATTGATCATTACATTACTTTCTACATTCTTTGGAAAAAAAAAAAAAAAAGTAATATTAAAGAATTTCCTAACTTTTAAATAGTAACATTACATCTTTCATGCATTTAATAAATTAAAAAGAAAGAGTAAGTTAGAAATAAGAGGGGTTATTTGCTATGTAATATTGCAAACATTGATTTTAATATACAGGTCACTGACTCATGAACTCTATAATGCTTAGTAGAATTTATCTAAACCAGTCCATTCACATAGCTCTGTTGTCATCACATATGACCTCCGCTCCACTTTTATTTACAGACTATCACAGAAAACTGTTAGTCCATGTTATTATCTATCTCCCTTTTGCAAACTTTGCATTTAATTTGATTTTATCATTTTGTAAATTACATCCATATCAGACTGTATGTAATCTTTATTTACCAGCTATAAAAAGTTTTTTTTTTCTAGTAATATGCACTACTACCAGAAAATGGTACCTGAATTATGCCCATAAGAACTTCAGTGTCCTCACTGAATATACATTAGACAATACAGATTAAAAAAAAAAAAAAGAAAAGCTACGACTAGACTTTGCTTTAAGTTTATATGATATTTGTCTGAATAAGTCAAATTCTTTATCATCAGAGAACAGTGTTGTGGAGGACATCACAGATGCACACAGTCACTTGCACAGGCAGTGCAATGACATATGCAAATGACATTTTCCTCTGTGATTTGTCCATGCAATATGAATCTCTTTCATATGCAAGTGACATTGTGCAAAATGAGCTTGTGCATTCACCTACCGAACACTTGTGCCAGACTCTGTTATATTGCTACTTTTCCTCACCATTAAAATGGCCTAACGGGACCAAAAAGCAGACGGACTTACTCAACTGGAGGAGAGCCAGCAATGCTAGAGCTACATCAGAGTCCCCAGTGCAGTGGCATGTCAAAGAAAAAAGAAGAGCTGATCAGACCACTGTTGCTTTCTGATACCTCTAGCTACCTCTCACCTACACCAGAGCTGGTGTAGAAACAGCATCTGTGTCACGGTGCCATAGCCAGATGTTTTGTGGTCACTCTGCTGTGTCTTAGCGACAGCTGAGAATCAAAATCCTCTAGGTAAAGTGCCTTTATATGTTAAGGAGATCTCTCACAATAGGTATCTGGTGTATCCCTAAATAAACTTTGATGAGCCACCCATAAAGAAGGAAAGTTAAGTACTATTTCAAATTACTGTATGTAATGTTCATAACCCAGTCTTGTTGCAGTGGAGGAAACAGCTGCAGTTAACATAGCTAAAGGGAAATAATGATTACATAAAAGCTACTTTTCCAGTTTTATTATTGTATAAGAGCATAGATACTCCCTGCATTGATTAATTTGCTCCCTGAAGGGTCAAGACCTATTCACCTGACCTACATGAGTAACCACAGTAACTTCAGTGGGTGTAGGTAAATGAGCTGAGTAGAACTTGGTCTTAAAGCATCCTTAAACAGTTTAGTATCAAAGAGGCAAAGTAGCATAATAAAGGTAAGGGAACCCTTTTTAACAAATGGAAAATGTTCCTCTTCCTCTGCCAGAGGTATAGATGGGCTTGATGGATGCAGTCTATTGCTTGTCACTGTCAAGAGTAACCACATTGACTTAAGATGTCTTGAAGTAGCCAGCAAACTATGGCTAAAGTAATACATGCAGTCTCAGTCTCTGATACTGTACATGTACAAGTATTTGCAATGACTCAAAAAAATACTATGTTGACTCAATGTGGAGGGTGAGGAGGAGAATCAAGTAATTGTTTTCAAGAATGAGCGTCTGACCTGCAAATAGGTTATAGAAAAAAAACCAAACCAAAACAAAACATAATTCAAGAGGTTCAGAAGTGTCATAACAGATTAGAAAAGGGGTCTCTCACAAAAACTTTGCTTTTAAAAACTCAAGTGCCTTGAAGTATGGATTACTGTTAGTTAAATACACATGTACATGAATTAAGGGCAGTAGTAGTGATGCTAGGGAGAATAAAACATCACGTATTAGACAGCATCAGTCTCTGAACCTTCCTAACACCAAAAGAAAATGCATATATCACAGGGCCACTGAGATAAAGTAACACTCAGCCCTAGAGGGCACAGATTTCGTCTTTATGTAAATCAGTGCCTGTCACTGCATGCATGATTCACTGCTCAGAGTGTACTCTTCTGTGACGAATGAGTCCCGCTTAATTTGGCAGTGATTATGCGGGTTGCTGGCCCTCTAAACCCCTTTGAACTTGTAATTGCTGCTGGTTTAAATAATGAACATTAAGGGGAGGTGGATTCATAAAACTGTGGATAATTACAATTTTTTTTCTTTTTTCTTTTGTTTTTTTTTTTAATGGAAATAAAAGGCTTCTGAGGCTGCTGATAACTGTATCGTACTAGTCTGTTACCGAAATAAAACTGCAGTCATGTTCAGTCTCAAGGAAGGAAAGGGAGTGGAAAGGAGAAGAGGAAAAAAGAGAAGGAGAGGGAGATCAGAATGGCTTGGATGCCAGTAGAAAAGGAGGAGCAATGGCATTCATGAATATTCATAGCTAGTCACATCTGTAGCAGGCTTGCTTTCCACCTTTTTTTCTTTGCAGTTCAACATGGACAAGAAGTGCTAACAAAAGAAGGTGATTGTACAGTTCTATCAGGCTCCAGGTTTAATCTTTACAGCGCATATGGGTGAACTTTTTTTTTTTACTTTTCAAAGACTACCATTTTTCAAAAATTGCAAATGCCTGTAACCAAAGGAAGTGCTCCCTCTCCCTCCCCCCGCCGTGCTGCTTTTTAAAAATTATGTTCCTGTAATTATGAATGTGAGGGAATCTGTTGCCAAGGAAGCATGATGTGTAACATGCAGCAAATTTGTTCCTCCTCCCCTTTATGAGCACTTTACTAAATCCTCCAATATTCTTTGATCCAGTAAAATTTTGATTTGCATGTGTACCGTATTGAAACAACAACGGCAACAAAAATTGTTATTGAGGAGGGGACAGAAACCAAAGTCAGCCAAGTCAGGCAGCTACTACCCAGAAACAACAAAGAATGAATGATAAATTTAGCAGCCTCATGTTCAATTTTCAAACAACACAGCAGAGATTTATAGCTTTGCTGCTCCCATGGTAAACGAAGCAGCACACAGAACGCGTGTCTGGTTTTGATTTTGTTGTTTTCCCCTTTTTTTTGTTCTTTGCCTATTTGCAGGGTCTTTTTTTTAACTCTACATTTTCTTTATCCTGGTGTGAGATGAATATCAAAGGCCTAGTGCTGTTGGTAAGCCTCCAGCATACAGCGGCAGCTCAATGGGATGTTATTAGAACCTGCGTCACAACATGGCAGACTGTGATTAATAGCAACTCTATCAACGGTAGCAACTTCTCAACAACGCCCTCCAGCAGCTCTAATGGGGCCATGTGAAGAAGAAGGGAGAAAAAAAAAAAAAAAAAGGAATAAAAAAATGTCTGCAAGAACTAGCTACTAAAGGTTCAGCTTTGCACGTGATTAGGTTATGTCAAACCTGTATGACTGCTTTCAACCAGAACACAGTGGGGATGTTTATTTAAAAGCATGCTATCAAATGCACGAGCTGATCAGTGTTTTATTTTGCCAGAGCCAATCATGTGAACAACAGGATCACAGTGATGGAGAACAGGACACTAAAAAGACCTGAACTTGCATTAGAGGTATAAACAGGGCTCCCTTCAAATGAAGAAGAAAAGATTTTCCTAACACTTCATGAAAATTTCTAAGGAAACTGCAGGGCTGCTAAGTTTTTCCTGTTGCTACATAAAAGAAAGCAGGTTTAATTTTAAACCAGGAGTAAACTGATGTCCGTGCTCTCTCTTTTTTTAGAAAGAAGAGAAACTTAAGTCCACACAGTAAGAAATATGAAGTTTATTCAAATGCCCCATCCCGTATCATAAAATATTCTAATAAATGTCTCCAAATATTCAAATAAACAAAAATTAAGTTGTTCCAGCTGTAGTTCATGAGATTATGGCTTGATCCATAGCAGGCCCCCAAAAAATATGTAGATGCATCAATGGGCCTTAAAACACTATGGGCTGGACATAAACTTCCAACTCAAAAACTCTTTAACCTTCCACTTGGCAGAAGCTTGGAGAACATACTGGACCTTCTGGGATCATCCTATGTTCACATCTTTTCTTGGCCCCATCACCACCCACTGCTGACCCTTATCTGGCTCAGTAGACCATTGGTCTGGCCAATAGAGCAGATTTTATTTAGTCAAAACCAAGACAAAAACATTTGTTAAAACATTTCATATTAACTGATCCTTCTCCAAAATCTTTTCTGCTGCTAAGTGGTTTTCATTTCTGTTAACAGCATTTTTAACATGCTAATCATTCTGCCATCTTCTGTCTCTCAGAAGGAGAATGTTCACCTACAGATGTAAATGATGTTAGTAATCTCAGCCACAAATTACAGTGTTGGCATAGTATTTACACTGAAAAAAGTATGCAGAACTATTTTAAATGCATATATTAACACTGCAGCAGATTTAATCCACATCTTAGTGAGAGAAGTAGCAAAAGAGTAAGACCTGGAAGATTTGTAGTAGGGATGATTAGGAGAAAAAGTAATCAGCAGGTAAAAAGAAAACCAAAACCAAAACCAAAATGGAATAGCTATGCAAATTAGATGAAAAGGTTAGGAGTGAATAGGAAGGCTGGGGAACACTAGTATACTGTACTCGCCTCCTTCAGGAGTTAGAATGACATAGCCCAGATACTTGCTGTTGGCCAGTTGTATATCTAATGGTCCTCTTATCCTTAATCATCACATTGTTAGTTCTACTGAGAGAGCAGGGGTTATACAGTGTATTGAAGTCCAGAGGCAAAGGAGTGTATACAAAATGCTGAAAATCAACACCTGCTGAGCTATAAATAAAATAATAATAATACATTAAAAAATACAAGCAACTTTTTTCTTCTTTCTCAAAAACACACAACTTGCTGAACAAAGCACTGAAACATGCTGCATTTGTGCCAAAGGCTGTAACACTCCCTTCAACCTGTTTATCTTTGAAGACCATAATTAAGGAGGACAAACTCGCACATAGTCAACACAAGTTGTGAAAGAACAGCATTCACAATTTTTCTCAAATACGTTTGCTTTATCTGAGAATCCTGCTTGATTAAAATCATGGGGCAATTAGCAGCTGAATTAAGAGATTACTTTCTGCTGCAAGAAGACAGCCAGCCTTTACAAGCTCTACAAATGAATAATTCGGGTTCAGTTCCCAAATGGGTCCGAGCATAAGGAAACTAAAGGCTTCTGCTCATGTCTTTCTAATCCCAGGGCTGGCTGGGGACTAGTTCAGTATCTAATACCTCTTAGTGCCTGCTCCTAGATTTGCTGGAGCACCTTTGTCAAACCTTTTCCACACAGAACTTTCATGACTGCCCAGCCACTCTGTTTCACACAGAAATGAGTGGCAGTGACAACCTATTTTTAACAGTGTGTCCCCCTGCAACCTATCACAGTTGTTTCTGCTAAGAAATACATGGTGGTGGCCTTGCTATGCTATCCTCAGCGTTCCTTATAATGGAGCACTATCCACACAGAGAAAGCCTCTGACTTCTTAGATCCTTAAGGCACAATTCCACAGACTCAGATAAGTATTTTCTTTCCCAGCAAAAATGACTAATTGAAAATTACCTAGGAAAAGTAGAACAGGGCATCTATAGAATAACTGTCACAATAGTGCACTATCATAGTCACTTTTTATAAAGGTGGGAAGAGTGAATGGAGAGAAAAATAACAAGTTTATTCCTAATCCTTTTACCGAGATTTAGCCAAATTCACCAAGACCTGTGAATAGTGCACATGGGCTAGGAAAAAGCAAAGCCAACACACAAAGAAGCATAGGGCACACAGCCTTCTAGCAAAACTATGACAGACCAGCAAGTGTCCTCTGATTTACCTGGGTAGGGACAAAAGCTACAAAACAACAAAGCTACAGCAATATGGTTCAGAAAGTTCTATGGCTTTGCTAATGGCTTTTATATCAATATCTTATCAGCATTTCCAAACACAGAAGCTTGCCTGGTGCTTGAGGATTCTAGGGTAGATGAATAAAGACAGATGAGAGGGGGAAATAATGTATAGAAACCCTCAATTCCCTAATTTTTTGTCCAACACACCTTTTGTTTTGCTAAGCAATAAATAATCAGTACTAATACTAAAACATTTTTTCTATCTGAGGGTCAGATTCTGGTAACAAATGCATGGCCTGATAGGCTTACAGAAACACACTTGAGGACAGTTTGATTCAATCTGTAATACTGGTGATCTGCAAGTTTGATCTAAACCAAAATTATTATTTCTGCTAGGAACATGGAAAAAGCTGGCATAAAGAAAAAGCTGTGACATGAAGCATTTGTTTGGATCAAGTTCAACTTACTCCTGTCTTCTGTATCCTCGAGTGTGATTTTCAGAAATAATCAAAACAAAAGTGACAAAACCCAAAAACCACAATGAGCAAACAGCAGCTTTTAAGTGCTGTGGGAACAGAGACATTTGTTTAAGTAACCACTGTTTAAAAAATGCATACATAGTAACACCAAAATAAACAGCTTGCAATGTTGTTTATTTTAAGATACACAGTAGTAATGTAAAGTGCTGCATGCACTGAATTCAGGGTGTACTAACATTATTTACAATTCTGAAGAGCAGTAGGAAAACTCAGCTTCATGCCAGAAGACTGTTCAGAGAGCAAAGGTCAATACTTGCTGCTTTCACAGCTAGGAGGATTTCAACACACAGCCATAGAAAGCTCCTGCTCCCTTTTTCCGTGTAGGTAACTTCTGAACTGTATATCAAAACACTACAAAAGGTATTTCATGCCAGTAGCATCTTTAACATGGACACACAAGCCCATTCCTGGAGAGGACAGTTAAGAAGGAGAAAAAAAGATCTTTGCCCTCTCACTTCACTTCAAAAATCCTCCAAACAGGCCCGACTCACTAGGCTATATTGAGACACACAGAAAAAATCCCCCCAGAAGAGAAGAACAGTAACGAAACTAAGCAACGGTGTTCTGAAAAGTGACTGACTTACTGAATAGATTTACGTCCCTGTGTGTCTGAATTGCATTTGAGTCTCTGCTGACAAAAAATACCATTGACTTCAAATCATAATAGAAGTTTGTGCTATTTTTCTTCATAAAGCCAACTAGCTATAGGCAAGAAAACTGGACTTTATTCCGGCTGCTCCATCATCTATTTATTATTGTAATTGCATAGATTTACTATTGTAATTGCAACATTACTGTTATTGTATAATCCCTATGACTGCCAATAAATGAGCCAGAAAGAATCCAACTTGGATCTCAGATTCCAGGCTAAATTTGTAATTCTGGCAATGGTTAAAAAAAAAAAAAAAAAAAGAAAAGAAAAGCATTTTTCTGCCTTGCAAACTGAGCTCACTTGATCTGGAAGTCATTGAGACAAATGTGGAACTCCACAGTAAAATTATTAGAAAGTAATTTTCAAAAGCAAAATTTAGTTTTAAATTCAAAATACAGTCTCTTTCTTCATGCTTTTGAGGAAAGCTGTGTGTGAAATTCAGCAGTCTAAGTCAGCAGGCAGTCAATATTTTCTTGGGGTCATTCTGTCCCTCTGAGGGCCCAGGCTTTGTTTTGAATCCTGGCATCAAATTGCCATAAAAGTCCGCAAGCGAAAAACATGTGAAAAAGCCATGTTTTCCACCTGTTTTGGCATTCAAATTTCTGTGTAAATTCATAATTAACCTCATTCTGCATTAAATTTACATTGGATCCATGTCTTTAAAAATTACTGTTGATTCTGAATGCTCAAGCAACTTGTGTGGTTTGAGTTGACTTTTCATAGAGCATGTTGGAGCATGTACCAGAAATATTGGGGAACACTAAGCTGGGTAACGGTTGATTTCAGACTTACATTTTTCCCAGATATTTGTGAAACTTCACATGCTGTGAAGGAAGAACAGGGAATGTATTGTGAAACAGTCTCTATCCCTGAATATCTGAAAGGGAGGTGTTTTTAACATAAGGTCCTCAATACAAACTCACTTCTGTTGTTGGTCTGACAGAGCCGAAACCTGGCTGACCTTCAGCATCCACCCAAACTCCCAGTGCCCGAAGAATCAGTAATTAAATATTTCTCTTAAGCTTAATTCTTCATTTTGGATCTCCAACTTACTTCTAATTTGACTTTGTAAGTTAATTTTGTAATTTTCCCACTGATAGATGAATGAAATGTCATTTCAAAAGCTGAAACAAATACAACAAAAACTTAAATCTGAAAGAAGACAAATTTGGGAAGGTTTCCTTCTGAAAACAGCTCTAATTTCAAGATATTTTTCAGCTTTTAATCATTAATAAGAAAACATGGAAATATGAGGAATGCTTCAGGCAACACTACTTTAGTGTAACTCCAGGAATGCAAGATGTTTCTCAGCAGTATTTCTTCAAATGTTTTTTTGGAATCTAGTTTTAAAAGTGCTAAGCAAAGGCACTTCCACAGATTGTTCTACAGTCTCAGTGACTGGGTTTTGGGGTTTTTTTTAGTTGTTGAATTCCATTATTCCTGCAAGGCATTTTGTTCCCATTCAATAATTTCTCCTCTTGTCTGTTTGTATCCTGTGCTTATTCACCAATTCAGTATGTGCATTCTATGTCCATGGCTAAATCTTACATTTTTGGGATGGATGGGAAAAGTACTGGAAATAACAATACAGCTCTCATTTCTCTCATCTTTCAGCCTCTAATATACTTTTTTGGGAATAAGGCCCTGGTAGGCAGGCTCTCCAAACATCCTTCTATATCTTTTTTAGACTCTCACCAGACTGGCCTCAGGCTAGTTTCATAATCATCAAGAAAAAAACCCAGTCCTGATGTTCAGCATGAGATCATAACACAGTGATTTCACTCTGAACACTACCTTTCACTACAGCAGTTCGATTGACTTCTTTCCTTAGAATAGTTTGAATTTCCCACCAGCTCAGTTGTGTGATATTTGGCCTCTTTTAGGCAAGATTCTTTTTCACAGAGGGAGCTACAGGGCACTGAGTAGAAAGCTCATGAGCCCCCAAGCCCTGTTTGAAAGAGTTTTCAGTCTCAGCAAGAAGTTTGCCACAAGAAGTGCTTGTTTGGAAGGCAGTAGAGCATGCTACAGCATTACCATGTTGGAGAATGCAGTATCATACATTTTGGGCTGGGACTTTAAGTAGGATTCAGATCCCAGGAGCCAAACTCAGGATAGTTTAACAGTTCTAAGGTTATGCTTCTTCATACCCATGCTGGCAAAACACCACAGTCCTGTTTGTAGACATTTTCCTGTTGCACATACAGTTTTGCAGTGGTTTATAGAAGGATTTAGTCTCCTTTGCAAGCATTACTGCTTTCTAAATGGATAGCTTTTGGGGCTGGGAGTGGGGAAGAGAGAGAAAGAGGCAAGAGCCTTTTTTTCTGAAATCTGCTTTCATCCAAGAGCATTGTGGGATAGAAGTTCAGGTTTCAGAGAGCCAGGCCAGCTAAGATTAATTATAGCAGTGAATTGTCTGCAAATGCCTAGGGTAGATATGCACTAAGTAGCAGGATTTTTCTGGACTGAGAAGTGTTTGTTTGGCATTTAATGGCTACCACACAACACATGCATACAAAGTAGGCACTTTAAAACTGAAGTGTGAGTAGGTGTACCACGAGGAACAACATGGACTGTTTAGGGTTGTCCTAAAACTTTCATCCCACCTTCCACAGTGAGGTTCATACCAACTTGGGAAAAAACCTCTCTTTCCTAAGAGATGTTTGTTAGTTTATGCAGTAAAATGTTCATGTGGAAATGGAAGAAACAGAATTGAAAAGAGACAGACCAAGTAACACAACTGTTGGATTAGCCTGCTGAACACTAGAGGAGGGTGGAAAGCAGAAGTTAATTAAACTATTTCCTCCCTTTTTGTTGTTCACAATTAAACTTTTTTCACAGACGTTCCCATTTCATTTCTGAAACAGGTCATCAGAATATCCCATTAGAGTTGAAATGAAAGAACCCTTTAAAAATTTAGATTTTTGAAGAGCCTTCAAATTAGCTAAATTTCTTTGCAATTTATAAGTGCTACAATTCCTATGCACCTATGCATTCCTATGCACCATTCATTTGCTGACTCTCCCAAACACACATCACTTTCATGACCACATAATGTTCCTCATTCTTGTTACTATCACACATGGTGACCTTTCTCACTATTCACATTCTGTATTTTGGAATAGTCCATTTCTGAACGATCAAAACAGCTGTCAGCTGTCTGCATGTGTTCCTCAGTACACAGGGAGCCTCCCAACACGGATCAACATGTCTCAGTAGCGTTTGTGTCCCTTGCTTTTTTCTAGGTCTTCACCCTCCTGCTTCCTATTTCTTACTCAAGTGCTAGTGGGATGCACAAGTGGGAAGCACCTGGATGAATCAAAAGAGGCAGCAGAAGGATCAGGACTGTCTGGAAAGCTGCCAAAGCCCTATTGCACATCAGGAAACTCCCTAGGCTGTTGAGGAGGGAAATATCCACTAGTGACTCCTTGAAGGACAAAGATGCATTTGTTAATACTATTGCACTACCCTTATTCTGACTCTTGCCCCTAGGCCAGAAGTTGGTGCTCAAGGTTCTTTCTGTTGCTGCTTTCTGGGAAAGACATTTGATACCACTTGCATGCAATAATCACCACTTCAGGTCACCAGCAAGGAAAGGACCTAACAAACAAAAAAATAACTCAAGCGGGAACCACTTGAACTAAAGTAGCTTGCAACAATCAAATGCTATCATCTTCAGTGTACACCAGAAAGAACATAACGCTCTTAATTTTATATTAAATGCTCCCTCATAAAAGGAAAAAGACCCTGGACTTTCAAAGCCTACAGAAGTTCAAGTATTTGTACAAGCACTGCATGTCTGTCATGCTAGTTCAGTAGCGGGATAAAACCACAACAGAAGTGCAAGCCTCCGCAATTCAGCTGATGCTAAGTATAAGACACAGGTATCACACAGTTTTTCATCTGTAAATAACAAAAGCACTCCTAAAAGCAGACACCATCATTATGCCATACTGTTTAAACAGAGAAACTGAGGAATGGTGTTTTGCCATGGTCACAGCTAGAAACTGAACTGAAATCCCACACCTGCCAGAGCTCATTTGTGTTTAGGCATCCTGGGGACAATACTGAGGGTTCAGCCACCAGAAAATGTGACGGATAGCTGAGCAGTCAATAAACTTGTCTTTCTATCATAAAATAGGGGATCCTTGAAAGACTTGATAAGTATAGTCTGTGGATAAGGTGTCTATCGTGCTTAACACATACTAAGACTCAAAATTGTGTTTGTCTCCCATTATGATTTCACTGCTTCATTTTGTCTGGCCTTTTCAAAGGGATCAGAGTTCCACTGGAATTAATGGAAGCAGGTCTGAGAATGATGCACACTGTTAGGCACTAATCTGTGAATTATCTGCAAATATTTGAACACAGAGAAATTAAACCTGCTTTTTTTATCCTACCTGGGAGGAAAGAGAACTGCTTTTATAAAGATCTACATATGTTCACAGAATGTCAACTGAAAATGCAGATCACATTGTCTTTGGGGGTTTTGAATTGACATAACAAGCTCCAAAGTAGTCTAGACTAGGCCATGATCTCACAAAAAACCTATTCCTTTCGTATACTTAGTATACATTAAGAAAATGAATAGGAGCTTTACCACTGCCATACATTTTAGTCAGATAGCATTTCCACAGTATACCCACACCAGAATATCAAGCTGCCACTTTGAAATGCACCTCAGACGAAATAAAAGCTTGATCCAGGTGATAGCCAAATTTCTATAGCATTAAACAAATTAATATATGCAGATTTCTTTTTTAAACACTAAACTATTTGCTGCTATTTACTTGATCACTGATTCAACGTGCTGAGATTGTAAGAGTATGTCACGAGTTGTTAAACCTTTTACGGACATAAGTAGTCAACTCAACAAATAAAATACATGCTTTGAACTGCCATC
This sequence comes from Loriculus beryllinus, assembly GCA_039877255.1. Lineage (NCBI taxonomy): Eukaryota > Metazoa > Chordata > Aves > Psittaciformes > Psittacidae > Loriculus > Loriculus beryllinus. The sequence continues at coordinate 14,202 of JBCJKH010005961.1, read as the reverse complement.
ATAAAAAAGGTAAACCTAAGATTTAAAAAAATCTTTATGGCATTAAACAGTGAGTTGACAACCTATCATCCAGTATTAGACAAAACAACTGAAATTAGTGCTGGCAGATTTGGGGCTAGCAGTTAAAAGTAAAAATAGCAAATCTAAAAGCATAAAAACTGTATTGCCATTATGCTTAAAGACAATAATAAATCTTTAAAGATGGTAGTAATTGCTTTGGATACTAGAAATGACTGCTGTCAATCTACTCTGAAGTATGTAATGCACAGTATTCTAAGTATCCTAACTCAAAGCAAACTACACAACACCATAAGTAATACTGTCTGCCATAAACTACTCTTCAATAGGCAACAGTAAGAACCCACATCTCCATTTCTTAGCAGTTGTGGAACTGTTGGCAGAATCAAGGTTTTGGTTTTTTTCAGTATAACTCCAATTTCACAAAAAACTTCTTTGAAATCAATTACTCTGCTCATGGGTCTTGAAAGGAAGGTCTTGAATAAACATGTCCTGAGGCAAAACTGAGAGGCAGTATCACTTTGCACAAACAACAGCAATTGCTTTTTCCCTAAAAATATATTTTATATATACGTATAGTCATGTGCACACACTATAGAAAAAGGTAGGAGCTACAATTTTTCTAATGACAACTGTTCTAAGTGGTGGAACTTGAAGATACTCAAAAAAATTCTCACCTCTATTTGAGTGATCCTGATTTTCAAAGACTTCAATGCACAACATTTATTAGTGCAATTTTTCAGTGTTTACCATTTTTTATAATTGCATATGCTTTAGTTAAATCCCTTTTTACCTTGTGAGCCTCGAAGTCACAACTTTATATAAATGAATTATTGTCACTACTGCTTCCTTGTTTCAATTACTTTAAGGAATTCATTACTTGGACTTTGGTATTTTATTTTCTTTTCAGTTGTTTCCTATATTGACTCTGCAAAGCTTAGTAATCTGACAATAACAACCAGAAAACACCAGTGGTTGATGCTATCTTTTGCAAGACCACATTCAGCTTGCTCAGCTGAGGCTTTTTAATCAAGCCTCAACTAAAATCAGGCACATGTTTCTCGTTACAGTCTGTTCTCAGTAATTCCCTGCCTGAAAATGGCAGGTAAAATACCAAATCGGGAAGTAACATCTAGCCATGTTATCTGATGGCTTGGCAATGGCTGACCTCATATGCCACATGAATGAAATTCACGTTACTGCAGTCTTGACACATTGAGGAGGAGGCAAAACCAGGCAAGACGGTGAAAAGAAAAGTAGAGAAAGGAGAGGTGAAGGTAAAGCATAACTAGCTAACATCAGACAGAGTAGTGTGAAAAACTGGTACAGCAGGCCTGGAAAAGGACATTAGGCAGGCTCAAGAGCCTAAATCATTATGGTAGAGCTCTGAAAGGACTATGCTGCAGCCCCTCAGCCTGCCAGGGATTTGAGGAGGGAAAGGGAAAGGGAAAGAAGGGGAAGGGAGAACCAGAGAGGAAGGGTGTTGTGCTTCATTTGTTCGTCCTTTGCAGGATTCACAATTTGGGGATTGTCTGGGGTGTGTGTGTATGCGTGTGTGTGAATTTCACCCTATATATAACTTGGAATCTTATTAGATAACAACTTGGTGACACTGCAAATCCAATATTTCTCAGAATGCTATTTTTGAAGCTGAAACACACAACATATTTTGATCTCCAAAGAAGTACAATAAAGATTCCCCCCTTCAAAATAAAATGAGAAGTCATAAAAACCCCCAACCCTGAATGCACATGTAATAATTTCAAGGCAGGCTTCCTGTGATTGTAGCCAATTATTTAAATTTCGGACTGTCTCTTTAATTTGAGGAGCAGGGAGAGAGGCGACAGATGGCAGACAGAATTGACTTATGTCCTCTATTCTTCTGCAGAAGAAGGGGGAGTGCAGAAAGTTTGATCAAGGCAGAAGCTACAGTATGCAGGCCTGGCTATAACTATCTAATAGGTCTTTTGACGGATCGGTTCGGAATATTTAGGTATTTTTCTCCCCCAGACAGGCTTTGTAACAAACCCACAGTCCTAGAGGTTGCCATGGGTGACGAGAGAGCTGACATCCAGTCCCAACTACAAATAAGCACATGACAAATGGGCCCAGAGCCCTCCAACAGCCCTGAACCTTGGTGACCCCCTAAAATACTCAGTCTTTCCATACCGATGCGCCCCCCCCCCAAAAAAAAAAAAAAAAAGCTTTACTGAGTATATTTTTTAAAACTGAAAGCTTGCACTTAATTGGAAACACTTCCATATAACCAAAATGCTTAGGACAGCATGTACAAGTAAAAATAAATCACGCAGCATTGTTATTTAATGCACTGTGACATCATTTCCTGAAATTAAACAGAGATGACACAGATTCAGACAGTCCCTGCTAAGGTTCAGTTCAAACAATTCACAGATGTTTTCCTCCAGCCAGTGGAAAACAATGCAGGGCTTAAAGTACTCCTCTCCCCCTTTCCCTCTCCTTCTCTCCAGCCTTTTTCCTGGTACAGGGAGGTATGGCAGTTTTATAATACATGCTCCTGCAAAAATATTCTTTTTTTAATTTAATTACTCAGGCTGTTGTACTAAATAGATGGATCATTGTGTCACAAAAGCATCAATTTTTCAGAAGAAATAACAGATGTCTATGTAACAATGATTAGATTAACCACTCCCAGACAAAGCTAGCTTTTGAGGCCCACACACCCCATGACCCCAGGTTCCCTCTTCTGTAGGGGGTGGATGTAGAAATGTCAGATCTAATCTCAGATTCCATTTTTAAAACAAACAAAGCCCCACCCCCACCTCATTTCAGCTCTTTTCTTTTAAGACTGTGGCGTTTAAAAGGTATATGAACATTTGGTCTGTTACTAAATCTCTGGGACTGATTTCATGGCCAAGGACTAAGAGCACTTAGAGGATGAAACATTTCAGCCTGGGATGAGAAGTGGCATTTTGAGAAAGATTTCCAGTTTTATTCTGTCCAGGCTGGTGACGCCATACCACAGGCAGGCAGGATAAGAGGAGGATGTCTGTGACATTTGGCAGGGCTACACTACCACCAGCAACAACAACAAATGTGAACAACAGCCGCTAGCTCTTTTGGTGGGTGACAAGAGCAACTTTGGGGTACAAAGACACGCAGATCCATCACCTTGAGGACCACAGGACCACATGTCAGGGAAGTTTAACATCCAGATACTGATTTTTCTTTAGCAATAGGGTGAAATCATTTAACCTCTCCTCACAAAGTTTACCCAGCTGAAAAATGAGCGCAATATTATTTTTCAGGGCACGCTTCCAGCTGGATGGTGTTTGTACAGTCTGAAATGTCTGTCCTACATCAGCAGGCAACTTGTTACCTAGATGCATACTCAGGACACGGTCAGCGCTGCCTAAAAAGCAGACCTGGAATAAAACTGTACCTTAGGCTCCTCGAAATCTCTGACTCCATGGTACACTGAAGTAGAAATGGCAGCCAGGTGAACCCACACGCAGGGTGTTTTATTGGAGAATTGTGGACATCATCTGTCTCCTCAGTGTACCCTGGGACTGTCTAGCACATTACAATGCAGTCCAACACATGCTAAAATTGTCTTCACGTTCCTGTATCTTCTTCGTCTCCCAGCTGCCTTTGCACCATTTTAACTGGACAAAGGTCTGTTGTATTTTGGGGGTTGGTGTTTTGTTTTGTTTCGTTTTAAAGTACAGCAAAACCAACAATGTGAAGAATGCTTTTCCTAGAGCCCGACTCTGAGGGAAGCTGGTCTAATCTTTCGTATGAAAGTAAGCTGTTCAGTGTGGACTGCAACAGCAAGCTATGTTCCTAATCCTCCTTTAGGTTTTATTTCTAAAATCGTGATATGGGAGGAGATATTTATGAAGGCTGGATGGTTACAACTGTTTTGAAAGCTTGCTCCAAGATTGACTTTGGTTGATGACATTCATCTCTAGAATCAAATCTAACAAATAAATAAAATAGCAGCACTGTATAAAAGGCTTGGTAAGCCATTCATCAAAATATGAGAGAACCATTATATTCTCAGATACACCCACATAAATACAGCAGGAAAAAAAGTATAATCTGTTTCAGCAAGACTATTCATATAATTCAATCTGGACACCTGAATATGACAAGTTAAGAAAATTAATTCAGGTAAGTACAGAAGCTGTAGCAGATTCATTTTAATACTTCCCAGTAGAACTTACTCTAGCCTGACACCAAAGCAGATCAACCCAAACTCTACTCTACAAGAGACTATGTAAAAAGCAAGATTTTATCCAGAAGATTGTGGAGATTGGGTGAAAATGACACTGTTCAAACAAATGTTAGGAGACAGAATTTCAGCTAGCAAATAAAGCAAAAAACCCAACTCAACTCCACTGACTTCAAGGGAGCAACCCCAAACATCATCAGCTAGGAATCTAGCACTGTCATAAAAAAGGTTTAGTTTGCAGGCTACCTTTGGTATATCTGGTACCTTTCGTTAAGATACAGATCTTCTTACATACTGTAACAAAAGAAACAACCAAAATAGAATTTCAACAAAGGGCATGACTCCAGGTAAATGTCAAAGAATAAACATGTCTCTGTTCTACTAGCTCTGTAGAAGAAGGGGGGAAAACATTGACTGTAGCAAAAGTGCAGTCCTTGATACACTATACAGAAAGCAATGAACTACCAGAGGTACAAGTCCATAGAACGGTATAATTGCTTCCTTTATAACTTTGCTCTTTTCTGATTATGTACATACATTTTAAAGGTCCTCCATCCTTCAAAAGGACATGGGAGGAGGGGGGGCCTGCTGTGTATAGTTGCTGGTAAGAAATCTTAATCTCAACATTGGAGTAAGCTCGAGGTGTCTATACATTTGAGCACTTCCTGTTTTCACTTGGTGATCAAATATGCTCTTTGCAGGGCAAATAAGGGAGCACTTGAGGGAGGAAAGCAGAGATGTCTGAGAGGCTAATTGAATGTACTAAGGACTCCTCGGCATAGAGGAAAAGGAGTATTCCAAAGCTATGAATAAACTCTCGGCTTGGGTCAGATTTCTTGCTGTTTCTTTTCTTTAACCACCTTTGAACTCAAATAAAAACAGCCTTAATGTCAGGTTTACCTTTCTGATGTCGCAATCTTTATGTACTATTGAAAAGCTTATACTACCAGAGTAGGATTTCCTCTACTTTCTTAAACACTGGATATTATCCAGAAAAAGCATACACATTTCCAACCAATTCATCCTCAGATCTTTCATCTTCTGGTACCATTGTAATTCCAAATGTAAGACAGAGCTCAGTAAGCAAATGAGAACATGCGAGAAGCTCCTACTCCTTGCATTTAATTTCCACCAATAAAAACATGTATGTGTATCCTATTTCAAATATAATTAAAGTTACTGCAAAATGGAAGCTGTGATAGGGGTTAGAAATTGTTTTGAAAGACACAGCCTGTCAGATACATTCATTCTACATCAGAGTTCAAGTGCCTGTCTCTTCAAAAAAAGCCGCTTAAGCAATTCAATTTTTAACATTGGCTACTTTAGGAGTTTGCAAACTGATTGAATAAGAGAAGAAAGTAACATTTTATTTAAAATCATAAACAAATACAATTAGTCAGAAATAAGTTACTCTCTCTGAATTTGACAGTCTAAAGGAATTTAAGTTTAATCCATGCCATAAGAGATGGACTGCCACTGCCTCTCCTTCCAGGGAAACCAGAGGTTAATGATTTTTGTCATATTGAAACTAACAGCTAACAATTGCTACAGTTGGCCTTTAGCATGTTATTTGTCCTTTTGAGGTATTCAGAATAGGTGACAATGGCTTGCAGTTGAGAACATATGTAGAGAGACCCCTGTGGCTTATGGAAAAGTTGCTCCATGCTGGTTGGGTGTTTGAAAAAAAAATACAACCAGAGCTCTTTTATGTTCCTCTCCTTAATGAATGCATGAATGTCAAAATGTACCAATGGCCCATTCAGGGGGCAAAGCCTAAGCAGCTCCTTCTTTAAGAACACATCCTGAGATGTAAAATACATTTGCTTAACAAATTAAAATAATGAGATAATTCAATTAGTTTCTTTTAAAAAAAGAGAGAGAGAGAGAAAGAAAAAAGGGTACATCAGGGGATTATTGTAATACAAGAACAGGTCATACAGCACAAAGGAGGAACAAACCAATTTGAAATAAGGTTAGAGTAGTAATGAAGGAATGTACATTGAATCATGGACTGCCATTGTAAAGATATTTACTTGAAACAATAAAATTGTACATCACAGATTCCCCCGTTCTGGCTCAGCCAGCATTGCACTTTGAATGGACAAGCTAATTTGAGAAAAAATGCAAGATCTTTAAAAGAAAGGAGTTCTCTTCCTCCCTGCATGTGTTTATGGCAAGAATCTCTCTGAATTTACATTGCACTGGTCAGGGGTCTCCATTATCAGTTTGCAGGTCTGAGAATTACAGCACAGTAAATCTTTCAACACCTGCAAACTCATTAAAGCTTGGACAGCAAAAGGTTTGGGGCTTTTTGTGTTCATTTAATTTGATTTTTTGTGAGACCATCCTCACCAGTGATGGCAAATTTCCCCAATTCATGCAGGATGAAGAGAGTCAGGAGAGAGAGGGTGGAATCAAGAAAAAGGGATTTCAAAAAGCCAGGACGACTTTCCTCAAGAGAAGTGAGAGGCAGTTGGCTGTTAATAAGTATGTGTCAAATGCTTTCAATGAGCACATGAGAAAGGAAGGCAGGGAGAAAAAAACAAGGTATCACAAATTTCATGAGAGGAAATGGAATTAACACAGAGACATGTACAAAACAAACTGGTTTATTTGTGGCGCTGCTTTTTGCTGTCTGCCTGTACTACTCCTCCAAAGACATCCTACAGCGAAATGAAAAACCCTCCACTCACACTCACTCGACTTCCAAATTAAAAACATTTTACAGGTTAGTAAATCTCCAGCTGAGGTGATGTAGCAAAGAACAGCTGTGAAGTAATTTTGATAATGATGAGAATAATAAGCACATGGCAAGGTTCAGGGCTTTGCTGTTGCAGCTTCAGTGCTTCTGAATAGATAAAAGTGATTAAATACTCCTGATTATCCCTGACCAATATGTAATGGATTTACAGCCCTTTCAATTAGTCAGTATTTGCTTAGGACTCATTATTTTGTCTTTGGTTAAGTAATCAGCCCAGAGACTCATGTTCTGTCTAATTCCTCTGAGCCAAGTGGGTACAGGGCACCTGACCTTTGAAATGGCCATAGCTGGGAGGCAGGAATAACCACTACTCCAGCAGAGACACTGGCTATTTCAGCTAATCCTGACCCCACAGGCCAGATCAATGCACCTTAGTTTGCTACTAATGTCCTTACATCAAAATGATGGTTTAGAAATGTGGATCTATCGCTCCTCCCTTTAGCTGCGCTGCTAGCAGAGCAGTTCGATAGTCCCTATCATAAATAAATCGGGTACCTTGTCCTGAAATCATTACACTGTAACCAACATCAGCTACTGTGGAAATTTATAAAACTTTGGTAGAAGAAGGGGTAGTTAATAACAGTTAGCACTTTAAGCCTTTGCAAGTGAGAAACAATTTTACAGTGAGAGGAAGAAGAAAATCAATTGATAATTTTACCAGTTTCCATTATTTCCCACATGAAGTAAACTACAAAGAGTGCTACTGGGTGGAACCGTGTTTTGATGCCTAAGTGAAGCTATAATAGTCAATGGAACACCAACGCATAATCCCAATTGCAAGCGGGACAGCAAGGATAGCCCACAGAAAGCATTGCTTTTTCACATATTTAATCTCTCTCCCCCAAATGTGAATATGGCTAGTTTTTTTACATAATGGACTTACAGAGACACTAAAAAGGTGTTTATTGTATCTGTTATGCAACAGGAGAATTAAGGAACACACAAGCCTTCTGTACTTCTCACAAAAAGTAACAATGACAAGTTTGCAAGTTGCTATATTGGCTTCCCTAACATCCACAGTGTATTTCAGCACACAGTAACTGGGGCTCTGTCTTCCACCAGATACATGTGAAGATTTTGCAAGCAGAGGCCAGCAATAAGGAATCAGGAAGGCAGAGTTTTACAAATGCTAAAGAAGAAACCCTCGTTTTTTGTCCCTAGAAACATTTTTAATAGTTCAAAGCAAAAAATGGTTGCTTTATATGTAGGTGGTGTTCCATGCTAAGGCTTTGTACTATCCCTCTTTCTCTCTATAGGCATGTATGTGTGTAGATAAACATATATATTTATAAGGTTTCTTTCAGATTTGTCATGATTCCAAGAGCCAAGAAAAAAAATCTAGAAGAAAAAAAAATTAAGCAGCAATAATTGAGCCTTAATAATGGTCCAAAAATTATGGGGACAACTGATTTCTAATAACGATGAATAAATCTCATTAGGCACATGAATAGAAATGTATTTTAATTTTGGGCACCACTTACTGTGAGATGCTGGAAAAGCCATGCTCTCATGATATTTGTTGCTACTTTGGGGAAAATGCCTCTTTTCTTCTGACGCTTTTTGTCCTTGTCTGGGTCATCGTCATCCCCTGTACCAGGTGAGGCTACGCTGTTGTCTAAACCATCTCCTACGACAAAGGGAAAAACAAGGAGACATTTAATGAACAAAATGTAGAAGCCAAAAAGTATTACTAATTACCAAGACACTACTACAGTCTTATTTTGATTTGTTAGATCAGACACATACAGTTTCTCATTATATACAAGTGCTGATACAAATAAGTAAAAATTAGAAACCACGTCTCTCGAAATACTAATTTTGTGTTTCACACATGCATATATCATTAATTCAATTAAATTGTGTGCTTGACATAGTGCAATAGCTCTTTGTCAATTATGGGACTCAATGTGGGAAAACCTGCCACAAGAAAACCCATTCACTGTAAATGCATCCATACAACCATTCTGAATACGTACTATAAGTAATCAAGTTAAATGTTCTGTAGTCTATATATTCAAGGCCCTCTGCAGAGGTGGCAGTAACCATGTCACCGTTCAGTGCACATAACACACTGTCAGATGAACCCCTCCCCATAACCATCACCTCCCAACACACATACATACGCACGCACAAACACGTACACCTAGTATGACCCTGCATACAGCATCTGCATGACATGAAAACTTCTACATCTCTGCATCAGTGATTACTATCATTAAAAAAAAAAAAGAAAAAAGAAAAAAAAAAGATGCACATCAAGGTAGAGCTCTCACTTAATCAGAACTTTCCATCAACATCTTTCTCTTCTGTGCTTTTCCCTGGCATTAATTGTGCATTAGCAAAAATCATTTACTTTTAACAGTCATAGTTATTTTTTCTTGCCCTCCAGCAAAAATGCCTTGAAAGCCTGCCTGGAGGGCATCTAAATTATGTATCTGAAAAACTCTTCTGGCAAGGCATTGCAGGACCCCTACTTTCTTAAAATTCATACGAGCACGTCTTCCTGTTTTTGGGAAGGCATCAATCAAGAGCAGCAATATATGCCATATTCCTACATTAATATTTGAACTAATAACTTTAAAAAAAGGAAAGAAACAAGATCCGACTTGTGGCATAATCAAATGCAAAATAAATGAAGAATACTGGGACAGCACTGAGACTTTATAGATTGCTGTGTTTTCCTTACACATCATTAGCCCGGAGCCACACGAAAGAGGAAAACAGAGAAGTGGAGAGTTTATGCTCCCTGCTGGTGTTTAAGAAACTGAGGTCCTGGAAGGACATCTGGGAATTGTGCTGAGACGGTGGTTTTTGTAATTTAAGAATAGACATTCATTAGCAGTAAATGCCATAAATCCCATGCTAAGTAAAAACCTTGTCCAAGAAAGCCTAAAACAATAAACTCTGTGCTCAATGTAGCCTGAGCTAGACGCTCCATAGCTTCCTGAGGAATGCTATAGATTCATGAACTAATTCCTATAGCTTTGTCTAGCTCTGTAGTGCTACTAAACAAAATATGTTGCTGCTGCATGCAGCCCATTTGCTTCAAAACTTGCATTTCAGCTCCATCTTCCCTCCTGTGCCAGATCACCCTTCTTCCACTGCCTCCCCTTTGAAAAACCAACCCTTTTGGACCAGAGAGACAGAAAAAGCCACAGCAAAGAGCTGGCAGATTAATTTTATTGACATTTCCATTTTCACTGCAATGTGATACCCTCCATCACATGGAAGAGATGACCCTCACTATTTACAGACTGACAGGCCACTTCATTACAACCACCCTGCCCCAAGGCAGAGCAGCTCCTTTCCATCTGCCCAAACACCAGAGCAAGACCCTGAAGTCATTGCTCTCTTTCTCATGCTGCTTTTTCTTTCTTTCTTTCTTTCTTTTTTTTTATTTTTTCTGTTTGTTTCTGTTAAATATAGAGAAAGGAGACTCGAATCACAGCAAACTAATCAAAGAGATTATGGAAGCCCTAAGTGCTGTAACCAACTGTTCACTTTTGCAAGATGTTGGTTATTTAGAAAGCACTCCTATCTATTGCTCTGTACACCACCCCCCCTCCCCATATTCCACCCTACCCCTCTCTCTCTCACACACACACACACACTCTCGCGCACACACACACACACACACACACACACACACACTTTCCACTATGCCAAGGAACTGCTGCAAGGCAAATTCTCACAAACACTAATGGCTTCTGACTGCTCCTTGGCAACCCCAGCATTTTAACCTGGGTGGATATGCTCTCCAAAATACAGACACTGGAGCTATCTCATCAGCTGTTCATGTGACACAGATGGAGAGTGGCTATTAGGAGCCAGGCAATGGGCCTTGGGGATCTGAGGTGCTGTACTGTAGCCTCAGGCAATTTTGAAAAGCAGTACCCAGAGATGGGGGGAAAAAAATCCCTACTGAAAGTGCAAGTTTGAAGTCAGTCAGTCTGTTTGTCTATCTGTCGTGCAGATAAAGATATCTTTGTCTCTTTATGTAAAAGCTATGTGTGCATGCACAGGATGCGCGGACCTGCAAAACTTCTGCTCTGCACCACCCTTTGGCACTGCAGAAGCATTTGTACACTCTGAATGGAGAAATTCCTGTTTGTCTGCATATACGTACTTTTCTGTTTGTGAGCATCCTCAGCAGGAGGCACTTACATGCTAAATCAGTGTTGAGACCTTTTGGAGACGTTTCATAATATACTGGTTTTAAAAAGCCAGTAGCAGCCCAAGAGAGGAAAATTCAGCTGAAGCTCCCACTGCCTTCCTACCTTACCTAATGATGAGTCAGTGCTTCCCCAATCTATTCCATTACCTCAGGAAAGAAAATTCAAATATTGTGCCTCCAAATGACCTCAAAAGTCAAACAGCAAGATTTGTAGCTCTTGGTGAACTGCAGACACAATCCTGTTAATTTGTATTGTCATGTCTTTAATAGGACTACAACTGCTCACACTAATGGCTACTGTTTCTAGTGGCAAGAAATCACAGAAGTAGCCCATAACACATCTTTTAAGATGGCATGATTTGCTTTTTTGGGTATGGAGAGCCTTATCCTAGTCTGCTGTATCCAAATAAACACAACTTACTTTAAATGAAGAAAACAAAATTATCAAAAGTGAAATAAAGTGAACTGACTTGAAAGTCATGCTACGGCAGAATGGATCAACTATATTTTTGACTGCTGTATGAAGGAATCTAAATTTAAATCATTTAAACCATCATTACAAGTGATTCTGCTCATGTGAACTGTTCACATTCTGATTTGGATGGTAATTTGTAAGAAGAGTAGAGTCAAATCCTAATTTGTATGGAAATTGCAACTATATAAGCACAATTACCCCAGTTTTCTAGTGGCTAAATGAAGTCTAGATTTTGGCCCACTGACACTGTCTTTCACACAGCAGAAAAAGAAAAACAAAAGTGACTTTCTCCTGCTTTGCACACTGTTCACTCATTTAGTCTTGTGCAAAGAGTACAAGTGATAGCAAAACGTTATCACTGTTCTAGGAAAGTGGAGAATTCTTGAGTGGCACTCTCTTTGTGGAGGTGTCAATGACTGGGCGGGATTCAAGCCACTAGAGAATTATGCATATTTCAGCATGTTTCAGATTATATCAATGATGTGCAATAGTCTCAATAACCCCTGTAAGAGATGGAAAGAGTTTAGATGAAGTTTGTTTGCAAAGTGACCCACAGAGGATTCCTTAGAGACCTTCTCTTCTAGCAGAAGGTTTTGTGGAGGATGCTGAAGATGCAAGTCTTCTTTACACAGTGGGAAGTTGGGGAAGTTGGACTTCCACACAAGCTCTGTGTGCAGATACTTAGCACATTTTGAGGGTTTCTTCCCACAAGATAAACTATTTTACATTGAAAGCAAAGGAGACTACCTCTTATCTTAAAAATACCAAAAAACTAGTTAGAGCAGGGTTGCCATTGCATCATAATTTCAAATATAACTTGCCACAAACTGATTACCTTGGACAGTTTAGCTTGCTGACACCAGTGTTCACACAACTGAGGACTTTTCAGGAAACAAGAGTCTGATCCTACAGGAGGCCTGTCTAACCTTACTGCACCAAAGAATTCCTCTTTGACAGTTGTCCACACTACCACTATCATCTCAACCCTAGTCTTTGCATTCCTTGCAGAGTAAGGCCCCAGCAGAAGATTAAGCAACTGCTGTTTATAAGATGCTCATCTAGTCTTTTCACTATTTGTGAACAGAATGAATAACAAATTCCCAATCTATGCAAAACGGTAACTGAAAAGGATAACTCAGGCCAAAGTACAGAAGCCCAGATTCAAACTCTAAAACCAGTTCTTATTACCATCATAACAAGCAGAGCAGTAAGAAAAGTGATTTCTGGAATACTACGTTTTGGGAACCAGTATTTGAGTTCCTTCATTGTCAGAGGTCCCTTGCAGCATTATGGTTTACCATGCTAAAGGAAAAGACAGAAGAGCAGGGGTATCTAAAATGAGGGGGAGACAAGACACCTCACCATTTTTTCTATGAGTAGTGCAAGCAATATGAAAGTGAAGTTAAAGGATTCTGAAAAGGAAAGCTGCATTGCACTATGCTGATCTTAAGTAAACTACTCTACAGTCTTTCAGCCCAGTATTTTGATGAGTAGAATATGTAGATACAAATGCAAAACAAAGAAGAGAATCAGCATGCAGCTTATAGTCACATTCGCAATTATTTGTTTGTACTTATAATGCGTCCATCTGGTCACGTAAGTATTGTAAATCGTTATTAATAAGGATGTTCAGCTTAGTAAATGATCCACATCACCAGCAGAGAAAAATTTTAAAAATCTGGTTAATTACCACTGCCAAAAAGCTGGAAAGAGAAGTGTTTGAATATGTTTTGAAGATAAGACAGTCTGTGCTGTAAGGAGGACTAACAGTGAGGGAAGGTCAGCTCCAGAATCAAAGACCCTTCAGGAGACCTCTTTATCTCCATTCCACCCTGTCAAAATCATAAGGCTTTTTAGCCCTCCAGCTTCAGAAGATCACAAGTCTTTGAATGAAGTGCTGGCTATGGGTTTGTGTTTTTTTCTCTCCTTTTAATGATCCCTATTCATGGAAGTTGACTTAGTGTCCTCACACCACAGAAGCAATGTTTTTCTATTGCATCTGACTGCCTGGGAAACTGAGTTAGGACAGGTTATGGGTGGCAAACCTGGGATTTTGAAAACCACAAACAGTTCAAGCGGGCATCCCAGCTTAGAGCTGTGGCATCTTCAGCAGTGTTCCGCCAGTACGCGTGCTGTTTTTTCTGAATCACTTGACTGCAGAAGGAAAGAAGCCATCAGAAGCTGTCCAGGCATCCTAGTTTAGCCAGTATGCTAAGTCATCACTTGCCCCATCCTGGGATAGGGTGTTCTCGAGTGAGCTGTTGTAATCAGCCTCTCCCTTTTTGTGTCTCTGGAACACCAGACATGTCTCATGATGGTATATCATGTTTCAGTGAGCATCTTGGAGAGAAAGTAAGGTTGGACACTGGTGCACTAGAAGGTTCAGGAAGACTTCAGACATACAGCACTACCACCTCTCTTACTACATAAGATGATATTCTTTTGCCCTCTGCAGCAGGGAGGAGATGAAGACCTGACCCTCTCTCTGTTGTTCTTTTGCATGATCTTTTACTTTCCAGAATATAATCCAGCAGTTCCACTAGGCTGTTACTGTGAAGATG
>JBCJKH010005959.1:0-51931 GCA_039877255.1 Loriculus beryllinus | reverse complement strand
ATAATGCACTAAGGGCAGAATGCTTGATATATCCTGTGAAGAATACCAATCTCTATTTGATCAAATTCTATGAGTAGAGTCTTGCAGCATTTTTCTACTGGCTTTTGTAAAATAAAAGATGAATGCCAGTTTATCTGCAAGTATCTAATGTTAGCAGGTTTCTTGAGCTCAAAAATGTTTTGTATTTCTGACTCTTAGACTGATTAGAAAGATGGCAGCTGTCTAATAGAGAAAGGTAGACAAGCCACAGATCTGAGAATCTTTTCTGTACCTGCCAAGAGACTTCCTTGCCTCTGGGATTCAGGCTTGAAATTTTATTACAGAGGCAGCAATACCAAAGGCAGGATTTTATTTTTGCAGTAAACTAACCAGAAAAGAAATAAAGCAAACCTGGCAGTCTAAGAAGATCCTGTGTATGTTTATTATTAAATCTCTTGTTCTAGAAGGATTTGTCCTTAAGGTTCAGAACACTGCATGCAAATTTGGGAAATACAGTTCATAGCTCTTGAGATTTAATCAAGATATACTAATGTCTGTAAGTGTCTGTAACACAGCACTAGCCTTGAGGAAAAGTTTGTAAGGGATGCCAATGTCATTCTCTTAGATCAACTAATTTTTTGGGAGCAAACTTGAGTCTCTTCTTCTGTCATACCCACCCCTACCATAGCAGTTTATCTGTTCGGTGGGGCACCTTCTCTCTGAGCTTCGCATACGTCTTTAGATTGTCATGGCTACAGTCCTGCCACCACTGTGGCCTTGGAAAGGTATTCTGCAAGTTGGCTTTCAAAGAACTATTTGTGTTGGGAAGGTGTAGAGCTCTGTTTCGAGTGTGGATGGACTTAGCTGACATCTGTTTGTGAATTAGGAATGATTAGGATTTTGAAGAGCCTTAGGACCATCTTATGATGATACAGAAATTCAGTCACCCACCCACTACTTTCAGCCCTTGTTCAGACTATCATCTTTATTTTGTC
The DNA here is from genome assembly GCA_039877255.1 of Loriculus beryllinus. Classification (NCBI taxonomy): domain Eukaryota; kingdom Metazoa; phylum Chordata; class Aves; order Psittaciformes; family Psittacidae; genus Loriculus; species Loriculus beryllinus. Next base: position 50,957 of record JBCJKH010005959.1, on the reverse strand, counting down.
ATGAACAATATTTTCTTTAGATTTCCTCTGGGTTTCATTTCCAACAGAAAGCCTTTCTAATCCAGAGTGTGTGCTCCTGAATGCCTTCATGATTGTCATAAGCATTTTCCAAAATGTTGATGTTGTAAAGGCACCATTCTTTGCTTACAGACCACACACTGGAAAGTTTTATTTGGAGGCTGATATCTTGCTAGTAGATTTTTTTTCAAATGGGAAAAATTTTACAAGTTAATCTTTAATAAAAGATATGTCTACTGTATTACTTCCCTCCCCCCCTTCTTGTTTGCAAAACTAACGTGAACATATAATATTTACAGCAAAGTGCCCTGTGTCACTGCAACGCATCTTGTAATACTGGCCTCTAAGACATGACTGCCCCTTGCCTCAATTTCTGTCCTTTTTCTCAAGTGTTAGTATGATGATTCTGAAAACCATTGTTACACACAAGTTGTTCTCAGGTCTTTTCTATTTGGTTTATTTTGTCCATCACATACAATGGAGAAGTACAGCCTGACTTGTATGATTGGAAGGCCATGTTAGCTAGCACAACTTGGAACCTTGCTGAGATAGGAATATGCTGTTACTTGACTATTTACATTATTTTCTTATGATGTGAAAGATTCTTAGGATGCACAAAGCACAAAGTGTAGGTCTGTGACCGTGTTTCATGTGTTAACCAATTCTTTGTATTCCTGTTGAGAAGTTTTTGAATACTGCTTTAAGGGTGTCTTACAAATAGAATGCTAGAAAAATAGTATCTTTTTAAGGTCGAACCAGTTCCTCATCTTGTATATTGCTTGTACATAGTGTCATGTTAGCTAAGGAGGTAACAGAGAGGCAAGAACACATGGTATTGGACATTAATTCTCTTCCCTTGAGAATTAATGATGCGGCTCTGCTAAGCTTGTTGGATTCCCAGTGGCGTGGTATTCTGCTATTGCTTCTTAACTGAAGTGACTCCAGTGGCTTTCATTAAACAGGAAGAATGTGTCTCCTTACTGGGGTATGTTTTCAGATATATCTGATATTGAATATTAGAAGACTTTTGATGAAAAGCTAGCAAGTAAGTGGATTACAAATGCGTGCCTTTGTAGAGAGTACTGTAACAAAGGAGGGTTGGAAAAAGTGCTAATGTTCTTTTGGCTACTTAAGGGCTAGATTGCATTTTCAAAGTAAAAAATACTTCAGAAATTTTGAATTCAGGCATAAATATTTTACTTCCTTTCAGCTCTTTTGTATTGCCTGCTGATGTGATATTTTTAACACAAAAATGAGTGTGCATGTGCACAGTCTGGAGTGATGGGTCTGCCATGGATACAGATCTGTTTGTCTTTGCTGTGTGGGTCATGTGTGAGGATGAGTCTGGCATGTCAGAATACATCCAGAATGCTTTTGTCATGTCTTGGAGGTCGGTATGTGCAAGGCATGCTGCATTTTGCTGTAAATGTTATCTAGCGTCCTGGTTTCAGCTGGTAGTAGCTGGTACAGTTTTTGGATTTAGGATGAGAATAATGTTGATAACACACTGGTGTTTCAGTTGTTGCTGAGCAGTGCGTGCCCTAAGCAAGGACTTTTCAGCGAGCAGGCTGGGGTGCACAAGAGGTTGGGAGTGCTGGCCCCAGCTTACCAGAGGGATATCCCATACCGTATGGTGTCATGTTGAACAATAAAGCTGGGGGGAAGTGGGTAGGCAGAGGTGGCCTGCTGCTTGGTGACTGGATGAACATCAGTCAGCAAGTGGTGAGCAATTGCATTGTGTATTCTTTTATTTTTACTTATTATTATTTTCCCTTTCTGTCCTGTTACTGTCTATCTCAACCCATGAGTTTTACCTTTTTGATTTTTTTTTTTTCCAGTTCTCTCCTTCATCCCACCAGGGGAGAGTGAGCGGGTGGGTGTGTGGTTAAACCACAACACTAGTATAGAACTGTTCAGAGCAGCTTTGTAAATGAGTTGCTCTGTGGTTTGGGAGAGGCTTCTGTGTAACTGCTTCATTTGTGGTGTTTGTTTGGATCTTGAGCGTAAAATGAATCTTCATCCAGCAATTAAAATGTATTGCACTATTAATCTAGAATGCACAGAAGGTTTCAGCATTGTGTTTTTATGCTCAAATATAGCAAACTGCTTCCACAAAAGGGTTTCAATGAGTCTTTGATAGCAGAGGAGTTAATCATGTGAGGGAAATAATGGAAAATAGGAAAACTGGGAGAAAAGGGTAGTAGCTAGGGAGGAGACTTTTGGTCAGAGCTTCTGAGTCCCTGGGGGAGACAGAGGGAGAAGAGGCTGCTTGCTGACTTAACACTGTTCTGCTGACTTGTCAGAGGAGTTTTTGCTTCTTGCTTTCTAATTTCTTTAGCCTTCTCTGGTGTGTAGTGCAGTGAGGAAGGGCTCATCTACTGGGTGAGGGCTGTGGGAGAAGAGACTTCTGATTAGCCCTGAGCAAGGAGTAAGCTGTGCTGGGGATGCCAGGTGTGAAGGCAGCTTCTGGAAGGAGAGCAGGTGAGCAGCTTCATCCTTCCCAGTGAGAGAGCAGCAGCAGGTACAGTAGGTTGGCTGGTGAGAAAGAGGAAAGGAGGAGGCATCAGGACAGTGTTGCACCTGCTGAGAGGTGAGTGCTGAGTAGTGAAGTGTGTTTCGGAAGGCCTGTCTGTGTGCATGGCCAGGCCTGCCTGCCTTTTTCCTTCATGGAGGATGGCTATAGTCTCATTAGTTGCTGTTATGGTTTTTAAGAGTGGCTTGTGAAGCTGGACTTCAGAAGTCTCAGACTTAACAAGATTGTGTTAATGAGAGAAGTGTGTTGCTCACTTCTTCTAATTAAAAGGAAAAGGAATATTAGAATATGGTGATTTTTTCCTTAAGGGGAGTTAATCTTATCTCACTGTGTTCAGCTGAATATCGAGACATTGCTAGCTCCCACGTGTTCCAGCTTGAGCCCTCTATTTTGCTGTAGTTAACTGTATTCAGCCGTTTCATCAGAAGGTGGGCTGGTCCTGTCAGCATTACTGAAAGCTGGAGTCTGCCTATATGGGAATCACTATGTTTTTCTGACACTGCCAGCAGCTTTTTTCAGGTCTTTCAGGAAATACTGAAAAATTCCAGGTAATGGAGAGCATTGTAGTGCTGAAAACTTCGGACTGTTACTGAAAATAAGCTGTCTTCAACTGTGTTCCTTCAGTCCATCGCCAGCAGGATCTAGCTGGTTGGGTACCTTGAGGGCTGGTGAGGAGCGAGACAGCTCTGTGGGAAGATGATGGGATGTTCAGTAGGTGGCAGTCCTCTGAAGCAGGCCAGGGCCAGTGGTGAGGCCGGTGTCAGAAGGAGGCAGGGAGAGCCGGGGGGGGGGGCGAGGAAAGAGGGAGCAAAGACTTTCTGTCAGTGCCATCTTGTGGGCCAAGCACAAATACACGAGCCTGAGCACTGTTAGGTTGGAAAGCAAAGGGGTATCCCTTCTGGTGCAGAATAGTCTGCTTGCTGTGTGTCCTTAGGTGGCTCTGCCCACCTGTCAGCCTTTGCTGGGGGAGTGGGGAGTCTGTGTTCACCTTTGGGTCCAGTGGGGAAGGGATAAGGTGATCTCAGAGTACCCTGTGCTTCCTGAATGGGCTGGGACCAGAGCTCATATTTAGCATGTGAAAACCTGGTTGCTCCTTCTCCCCCCTAAACTTCAGCTGAATTAAAAGCCTTCTTCTAGTTGTTGACTGTTGTGTATTTTGCACAGTGTTGAGTGTTTTTCTGTTTCATCATGCAGTTGGCTGCACTTCTTCGAATGAAGTATTTAGAACTATTAAATAGTAGTTGCTTTTGAGTTCAGTTTAGAAATAAAATATTAAAAACTGAGCCAAGTCCCTGCTCCAGTACAAATCCTCGGTGCTTCTTGCTTCACCAGCCCTATGAAAGGTAGAGTGCAGTAGTGCAACTGCCTTATGAAGACAGGGTGAGAGCGCTGGAGTTGTTCAGTGTGGCAAAGAGCAGCTTCCAGTACCTAGAGGGATCTACGAGAAATCTGGAGAGTGACTTTTTGCTAGGATGCATAGTGACAGGACAAGGGGGAATGGCTTTAAACTGGAAGAGGGTAGATTTAGATTAAATATTATGGAAAAATTCTTTACTGTGAGGGTGGTAAGGCACTGGTACAGGTTCCCCAGAGAAGCTGTGGCTGCCCTATTCCTGGCAGTTTTCAGGGCCAGGTTGGACGCGGCTTGGAGCAACATGGTCTAATGGAAGATGTCCCTGCCTGTGGCTGGGGCTTGGAACTAGGTGAGCTTTAAGGGCTCTTCCAACCCAAACCATTCTGTGGTTCTATGAAAAAACAGAGAGGAGTGGAAGACAAACAACAGATATGTGCCATTACTAGCTGGTGTACTTCCTGTTTGTGAAGGATATCTTCACAGATCCTCTCTTGCTAGTGCTGGGTGGTACTTACGTATAGGCTGCGGCAGCACACTGGTTTAGTTTAGTGTAAGCTGCAATGGGAACACTCCTAGCCAGGCATACACCAGTTCAGTGTTTCACTTTCCTTGTAACTCTGGCAGCAAGTATGTAGTGCCCCAGTATTTTATTTCATTTAGATGAGTTTGTGTTTCATGTTAATTTCTAATGAAATATGAGCAGAAACATCCCTTGCTTTGCTTTCAGATGGACTGCTATGTTTCCAGTTAACTGTTCATTGCTTCCCTGCCAGTTTCTGGTGGGTTAGATTTCTTTAATTACAGCGTAACTGACCCCCTGAACCAGATCAGAGTGGATCAGTTGAGTGATTGTGGCACAAAGGGTGTAGCACAGAAGGGAGGGAACTAGACCCTCCTCTTTTGGCAGTGGCAACCCAACCTAAAATAAATAGACTTTTACTTACTGTTCATCTGGATCAGTCTATTCTTCAAATGCTTTGAGTTCATTCAGTCAGTACAAAACAAAGAGACTGAAAGAGGGGGTGGAATTTATCACACCCCACAAACCCCCACTTGTTCACTTCATTAATGAATAAAAATGAGGTTAAGAAAAAGACAGTTCCTGATTCTAAAATCTGTTAGCAGAAGTTGCCTGGAAGCAGTTAGTTTTAAATCAGCAGACACAAAATACTTCTTCCTATTTGTAGAAATTAACAGGGTTTCTGTGCAAAACATGTTCAACCACTTCCTTGCATGTTCTGCATGTTTATTAGTAAAACAGAGTGCCTTAAAAATGTCCACATAAACTGATGACTGTGCTTTGTCTGAAGGCAGCCTCAGTACAGAAATAATGATGTTCATTATTTTTTATCACTTGATCAAATTATTTGTTGTTATGTATGTTAAAGCATTTAAGTGTGTGGAGATAGGATAATTGCATGATTTTTATTCCTAAAGATTGATGCCCAGTACTTAGGAAACTGATCGAACTACAAATGTGGAACAGGATGTTAATCTGTACTCATCTAATGTTTATTCAAATAGGCCATTTAAATCCATCCACCCCACAAGCTTGTGAGCAGTGTAAAGTAAATTACAAGAAAATGCATTTGCACACCCTTTGCCAGAGGCTAGTTCTTCATCCTGGTGTCACATGAGCATTTTGCAAAATGGATAAATACAGCTTAAGTATTTTCTGTAGTTGGCAGTGGAACTGAAAGAGCTATTCTTTATTGTTAAGATACAGTTGTTGTAATTAGCTGACTTTGATATTGTAAACTGCTGATAGTTAAATTGACTGCATCTAGTTATTATTTATAGCCTCAGTTAATGAGCTGGCTTGGAGTGCCAGCTCAGTGGAGTTTTGGAGATATCTGTCAACTTGTTGATTTCTTTCCTGCTTGTACTTGTTTATTGAAATAGCTTATCTCTTAATTCTTTGTAGATATTGCTTGCTAAAAGTATTTCAGTCTGTATATCATACACAATTAAGTGAATGATTTTTATTTTATTTGTGGCTGTTAGCAAATGAGAAGAAAATGTAGATGTACCTTTTAGAGCAATCCAAAAATCTCTGATCTCAGGGAATTACTCTTTGATATAGAAACGAGAGAATATTGTAACTTAAAATGATGCAGTCTGTTTTCCCTAATTGACAGTCTCAAGAGTTTATAATTTGAAATTATTTTGCATATACGTAAATAAATAAGGGTTTTTATTAGTTTAGCTTAAAAGTAGTTAAGTGGGTTACTTTTGTATTGTGACAGCATTTGGGGACCAGAACAACTACAGATTAACTTTTGCGCTCCATGCATCTCTAATCCATTTAGGCTGTAACCAAAGAATACTGTTATGCCAAACCCAAAAAGGTTTTTTGGACCCCCTTTGCATGCATTTTAGGAGGAACCTTTCCTGGTTTCAACTGGAAGGTTAGTCAGTGCTCTTCCTTTGCTCATTGGGTGGTCTCAGACTTTTCTTGGCTGTGATTTAAGTCTTAGTTTTGAGGCAGAATTAGTTGCTTCTGCATGGACATTCTGTGGTGCTTTCTGCAATAGTGTCAGATATTTACAAACTTTTTTTGGCTAAAGCATCCATAGTTTGACACAGCTCCTATGGACCTCAGTTGCAGCTGTGGGCACTAAACATGCTGCAGAGAGGACTGAAGCCAGTCTGTGGTCCTGCTCCAATACCAGTCCTCAGGGTGGTCCTAGGGTAGCATAAGCCCATTGCAGTGCAGCAGCGGCAGTGACTCCATGCTATTGCTTGTATATTCCATGCCCTTCCCTCTTCTGGCACAGGCGCTTGGCAGACTCTGAGGTGAGGTGGTGCAAGGAGGTGGGTTTGGGTTGTAGAAGTAACACTGTTAACCTACTTTCTCTCTCGCTAATTTGGCTTGCCGTGTGGGTCAGGAGGGAGCTGGGGCTGGCCCAAAGTGGCAGTGGCAGATAGTTGCAGTGCTGCCTCAAATTCATTTAAACCCTTGTTTAGCTCGAAGGCTTGGTTTCTGAGCAGCTGAGGAGACAGCAATAGATCAACTCAAATTAAATGAGGTGGATTTTTTTGCTGTAGTGTAGCAGTGTTGTGGGAGATAGAACGAATTTGTCTTTGCTGTAGCTGTCAGCTGGCTTCGCTGTGAGACATGGTTTGCTGGCTGCTTACCAGCAATACTTACCTTCTGATATCTGCAGTAAATGACCCAGGCATCTAAAGGAATAGGTTTTGTGAGTTTCTGGTTCAGGGGCAGTACTGGTTTACCACTCCATCAGCAGCCATGTTCTGCAAACTCAGTTCATTTTGGAGCTAAATTACAAATCCAGATCCATTCTGAAATTGCATTTAATCCAGGTAAGTGAAGTGATCTGCTTGAGTAATTTATAGAATGTGGGGTTACAGGATGTCTTGGATGGGGGAGATTTGGGGCTTGGGAAAATGCCTTTACAGGCAAATCCTTTCTTAAGGCTTCCTGATTGATCCTTTGACCAGCTTTGTCCTATGCACTGAGATGTTGAGGGAAATGGTGATAGTTGGTTATTGTACAGTCAACATCAGTAGGTGACTCTAGATTTCATAAAAGGAGGGGTGAGAAGCTCCCTGTGGAAGCGTGCTGGTGAGTGGGAGCAGAAGTGCTGTCTCACCTGCTCAGCCTCTGCACCTGAACTGTCAGCTTATCTGTTAGTCACGGTGGTAAGCTCACATTTCTTCTTTGTGCTGAGCTGGGAAGAGATGGGCATGTTCTCAACTGTTGCATTTTCTGCGTGTTTGTTGATAGGAGAAGGATGATGTGACTTGGCTTCTACACCAAGCTTTTGACAACTGTTTCTGTTTCTCCTCTCCCATTCTCCCTTTCTTGTTGGCTTTGTTTTCCCACTTTGCTTTTGAGTCCTGATCTTCCTTTCTGCATATTGTCACAAGTGATTTGCCTCACTGTTTCCTCTCTTGCTGTCAGTCCAAGCCTAGCATCATCTGCCTAAATCTGATTTCTGGGGTGTCAGAGACAAGCAAGTCAATGTTATCTCTGCTCAAAGAGGAATGTTTTTCTGTCTGTTCTTGCTCCTTCCAGTAGACCAGCTTTGGTGCTGGTCAGGCCCATGAAGCAGCAGAGAACTACCCCAGCAAAACAACTTGTTTACTTTAGACTTCAGCTCATTCAGGTTGTTGCAGTCAAGGGAGCCATGGGCTCAAAAGCTGGCAGGAGGGGGAGGGTGCAACTTTGTAGCTGAGATTGTGGTTGAGGAGGAGCAGGATTTCCAAAGGCTGCAGTCCTCCTTGCTTTCAGCTCTGTCTCCTGGACCACAGTTCAAGTTAGTTATGAAGGCTTCCTTTTACAGTCAACAACAGAAGCCTCTCCAGAGGATGACATAGGATGAATGGGATGTGTGTCCCTCTAGGGGTATGAGAGGAGACAGCATGGACCCACATGTCTGGAAAAGTTTCCTAAAATTAAGTAAAACTTAGTCTTGGTAATGTCATTCTTCTGCTCCCAGATCCTTAGTTCTGGATCTGACTCTTGTTTCATGGCACTGTAGTTGCTTTCTCTTGGATGCTCCCTCTTGGCATTAACATCCAAACTGTGTTGAGACCTTCAGGAAGCATTCTGCTCACTGCTTTGCAATCGGACTCCTCTGTGAATCTCTCTGATGCACCCAGTCTGTTCTAAGCATGTGAATAGGCTAGTGTAAAGAAGTGAACAAGACAAACCCAAAGTGTCTTAAGCTGTTCAGAATGGAGTGGATATTTGTCTTTTGCTTGTTTTGGTGTTTGTTTTTTTTTTTTTTTCCCCCCTAGGAGACCATTTTTGGTACATTTTGGAAAAAATTTTGATAGAGAGGGCCGAGAACCTTTTAAAATTTGGCTCCAAAGAAAAGGGAGCTGAAATGTATCAGGGCTTGGATTTCCCAAAGTTGAATTCTGGTAGATGTTGGTTTGGTTTTTTTTTTTTTTGGTGTCATTTCTGGTAATGATGAGAAATTCTGTATAAAATACTGATAACGATAAAGTGAAGCATAAGGCACATGTGCTACATGAAAAATACTAGTTCAAATGTTTGACATTCTGGAAGGCTTAAGAGAAAATAAAAGATCTGTTAATGGAAGGTGCTAGCATTAACAGGACTAACAGGTTGTGGTCCTGCAGACTGCTGATCTTCAAAAAAAAAACCTGTCAGCTCTCTACCTGTGTCTCTTAAAGAGACTTTTAACTGTTGGGGTGATGTTGTACTGCAGTACTTAGCCCTTCAGATAAGGTCTTGGTGGTTTTGCTTTGCTACTGGAAGTCCTGAAGCGGATTGAATTTCACCTACTTGCTGCCTGTAATTGCTCTGAAGTTCGAGTCTGTTCTTGGTAGTAGTTAAGGCAAGTCTCATCATGGAGTGTCCTCATTGCCTACGGAATACTAATAGTTCTACTAGATAAACTACCCAAGTGAAATAATTATGTTTTCATGGCAGTGTCTAAGCTCAAGTAACTGTGGCAGTGCTTGAAGTAAGGTATGTTGAGGTTTGTTTGAAATAATCCTGATTTTAATATTAACAAAACTTTTTCATCTTTGTACATTCATTTAGCTTCTGTAGAATATGGAGTTTTTCTAGTCTTGAAGAGGAGGCCTCAGGTGCCCTTCCTTCAAGTTAATGAAGGACATGAAATGACAACATGAAACCCTTTTCCTTTGTTTTCCTGCCTTTTAAATGCTCTCTCAAAGGGATTTTATGCAAGCAGACATACCCTGCCTTTTCAGGCAGTAAGCTGTGGCTTTTGTGACAGTTGGAGACCTTCTTGCTTGAGCAACTTGCAGAAGGCAGAGCTGCTCACCTGCTCTCTTGGCTTGAAAGAGATTTGGCAGAATACCTTGGGCAATGGTTGTGGTGGTGGGGTGACCCTGGAGAGGAGATAGTCTTGTGTTGGAAGCTACAATGGCTTTATGTAGGACTGTGTAGGTTGGTTTGGAAAGCACTAGGATCATGACTTCAGGCTGATGAGTTGCCAGGAAGCAGAACTTGCATTGCTTTGGTAAGATGGAGACATTATGTTACAGCTTTATTTGAAGCATGTTATAGTAACTCCATTTTAATTGATGGCATAAAGTTAAAGATTATGATGTGAATGTCTGTAAGGAGCTGCTTTTACAGCTGGTAAAAGATACTGTGGCAGCTACTGCTGCATGCTTTAGCAGCAATCTATCTTCATAGCTGTATTTCTTGTCAGGGTTCTCTAAAACTTTGTTGCAGGGCATTTAATACAACGAGTATGTATTGTCCATGTATTTATTTTATTGGGCACAATCTGAGAAGGGTTTATACACGTTCTGTCTTTGGCTTGTTTGGAGACTTGTGCTGAACGCCAGTGTTACAGCCATTTGTGCCTTTACAGTGGTGTCTAGGATGTATTGTGTTTCTGTGGGTGCTGTAGCTTCATGTGATTTGGTTGGTATCCTTTCTTCTTAAAGTGTTATATAAATGACATTTTCAGTTTTAAGTGCTTGCCTGCAGGGGTTACAGTTGCACTTGAAGCCTTATCTTTAACTCAGTGTACTTAACTTTGTGTCTGATAAAATCATGAGCCTGCCATGGAAGTCCTGTTAATATTAACTGACTCAACTGCACAGTTTCAACTGGTCAGTATAATATCATTGGCTCAGTAACTTGTTCATCTCGACTGAGGCTGGTTTTTGTGGTATTTAAATAGCAAAGATCAAGTGTTTGTGTGGGAAGATTTGTGTATTAATATAACCACGTGAGATTTTTATAACAATGTTATTGCTGTTCTATGCCTTAACTTTAATATATTGATATAGTGATATATGGAGCTGTTTGTTCTTGCTAGTCTTCTTGCTATCGTTTAAACCTAGACATAATTACTGGCTGATTTTGAAGTGGTGTGAAGTTCATGTCAGTGTTTTAAGTGGTGCATATGGTGGTATTAGCATAACAGTGTTTGCATCTCTTAATGGTGAATGCTGTTTGTTGTGCATCTGCTGCTGTAGCTGTGGGCTGTCCTTGTGAAGGGAAATCCAAATATTCCATAGTCCTGCCACTTCCCTGGCACCAGGTCTACAGACTGAGCAGTTGTGGGAAGAGTTGTTTCTGTGGGCTGATCTTACTGAAAACTAATGCTGAATAGAACTCACCCAGCCCTTGATTGCAGATCCCACACCTGGGAGGCTTATGTCTCTTGGAAGTGCAGAGTCAGCAATGCCCCTCTGGAGAATGGGGTGCAGTTGTGCTGACCTGGATAAAATATTTTCTTAAATTTCTGGCAAGTCATTTCTGTTACTATAATAGTTGTGCATCTTCAGTTGCTTAGCTCAGCTTTTAAATCCTGCATTAACTGTAAAACTAAGTTTGATATACAGTTTTAAGATTTTAGGTAATAAAAGCTAATTATTGTTGCTCAAGCAGTGCTTTACAGAGAGATTTTCTGTAGTGACTAAATTAGCTTAACAAATTTTTTTGGCCTAACTTGGCTTTGGAGATTAAAAATGTAGAAAGAGTTTTGCAGTCTTTAATGGTAACTGTGCAAGTACAGATGAAAGGTCTGCTTACCTTGTTATTCCCTGAGTTAAGTGTCTGTAATACATTCCTGGGAGAAAAAGGTGTTAAAAAAAACCTGTGAAAATACTTCTACAGAGTCTTCCCAGCTTCTGGAAGTCTGTAGCTGAGGAGCTTCTTGAAGAATTAGGGATAATATCTTTTATATCACTGTGTATTTAGCAACTTAGTGGAACTCCTTTTATGGCTTCTGTTTTTTAATAGTTTTTAAAGCTATTTTAAGCTTTTTTTTCTTTTTTCTTTTTTTTACCTTCAGAGCATTGTTATGATAATAAGTTCCATAGTTAAATTACACATTGTATAAAAACTTCCTTTTGTTTATTCAGCTGCTGCAGTTGGTGACAGTGGATGAATCTTCTCTGTGCTATACCTGACTTTGTGGCACCACTGTGCTTCACTATCTCTTTCCAAGATGAACCCTTAGTTTCTTTACTGTTCTCTTGTATGAAAACCATTGCGTTAATGTAGTTGGTTTAAACAGCATGCATCTCTGTACCCTCTCTTGTTTTATAGTATCATGGTGGACCAGAGCTGTTTTTCAGTTGCAGAGACACTGTGGAAGTAATAAAAACCATCTGTCTGTTGCCTCTTGTCTTTTCTGAAGTTCCAGTATTGTTTCTCTTCAGCTTCATGACTTGGCTGATGCTTGATCTGATTGTTAGCTGACTGCTCTCTTTTACTTGTCAGTGGGAATAGCTAAATTAGAACTCATTTTTGTGCACATGTGATGGTGGGGTTTGGTGTGTTTTATGCCTGAGGGTAGGTTTTGCGTTTGCTAGCACTGGATTTGACCTGCCACTTTAACATCTGATTACTCAGAAGATTGTATGGTGGCAGTTTGCTGTGAGTTCAAGCCTCAATAATTTTGTATCTTCAACAGAGTTCTCTCCATGCTTCTTGTGAAACTGCATTTACATTGGGTTGAGTAGTGTGGGTCTTAAGTCAGATCCCTATGGGATGGTTTTGATACTCCATTCATAGTGAAAACCAATTGTTTGTATACAGCTGTTGTTTCTTCTTGAGCACTTCTGAACCTTCAAAAGGAGTCTCCTAGGTTATATTGCCTTTGTTTAAAACAAAACCAACGCTTGATGAAGCATCTGTTCAAAGGATATTCAGATGTGTTAACTGGACTATGCTGTGTTCACAGTTACTTGCTTCAAGGACCATAGATGCATTTTAGAAAGGTTGCTTCCTCCCACCAGAGCAATGTTAATTCTTTTTTATTTCTATATTTGTGCAAACCCCATCAATTCTGTTCTTTATTATAGCTTTTATCAATATACGAGGCTCAGGCATTTGCTTTACTGGTCTGTAGTCCCTGGATCTCTTCCCTTCTTTCCTTCCTTGATCTTTAAAAGCTTGGTTTGCGTCTGCTGCCTTCCATTCCTCTGCTACTGAGTGTGTGCCAAGTACTGTGTTGCACGCTACAGTTAGAACTTCAATTTAGTATCTGAGTTCTGTGAACTGACAGGTATCATGCAGTCCTAGCAAGATACAAACACACTGCTCTTGGTCACTCACTCTGACCATTTTGTGAGTTGTAGCATCAAGATGAATTAGATTTGTGGCAATACCCTGGAGAAATGCTGCATTTAAGGGAAATGGAGTAGTCTTCCATTTCAAGACTTAACAGGCATTGTTACAATAAAAGGAAGGAATGGAGTTTGTATGAGTTGTAGATAAATTTATTGACTCTTCTGTTGACAGAAAAGGTGAGTACCTGGGATTGACAGGGTCTTGGTAATGGGTGGCATGGAGAAGATGGGAAGGTTGTTTTTTGTTTCTCCTTGCACAGGAGCTAAGGACTACTCAGAAAAAGAAGAGCAATTGGCAAGGTCATACCAAATTAAAGGAAGTGATTCTTCACCCTGTAATTGAGCTGTGTAAATAATTTCTGTGGGGTTTTGTAGAAGTTAAAATTATATGAGTTACAGAACTGACTAGAGGTCTCAAAAATCCATTTAAGACTTTTAAATGCAGCTAGTCCTGGAGAGAAACTGTTGGAAGAACAGTTAGTTAAAAATTACTATGTAATACTTGCCTTTCTATATTCTTCCTTGTTGGTAACTTTTAGATGCAAGTTATGGATAGACTGTCAGTGATTTTTGAGTGGTAGTCCTCATTCCACAGCTGTCATTCCTAGATGCTGCTTGGAGGAGTGTATGCCCCTCTGCTGGAAAATCTTGTTGGCAAGAGGAGCAGCAGTTCCGGTAGCAAAAGAGCTCACACCTAAACAATGTTTGCCAGTCACTGAACTCTTGTCACTTGTAAAAAGCACATGGTTGCATACCTGAGTCTTAATTAGAAGGTTGCAAGCTATGGTGACTGTGGACAGACATATTACTGATTATACAGGGCATCACCTACCACAGGCATGGACTCCTTGGTTGTTAGCTGATTGCATAGAGTTGATAGGAGTAAGGTATCTCTGTATGGGTGTAATTCATTAGGTGATTTCCAAAGCTTGCTACATTCAGCATCTGCCGTGGAAACTCAAGATTTGCCTTCTGGGTCAGAATTTCAGGTGAGGGCTTGGGCAGTACTAGTGAGGTACTGTGTGTGGCAAGTGAGAGGCTGGACTTCGTTTTGTGAAGGCTGGAGTGTGAGCAGCTGTGTTTTGGAGAGGGCATTAAACTTAAGGCATCTGTAATGGGGCAGGTGATGGCATAAGGCTAGAAAAATCCTGGACCATGGAGAATATTTAGAAGAAAAAAAGGAATTGGCATATATTGTTGGGCCGGACTGCTTGTACTATCACCTCTAGCTGCCCTTGCCTGCCCAAGCCCATCATCTAGCTTAGCAGCTGATGAATCAAAACTATAAAATTCTTGGAATAGCTAGGTTCTTGGAAAAGTTATCTTTATATTTTTCAGATTGTTTACTGTTACATTACTATGAATAAGGGGAATTGGTATAGATTTAATTTTTGCTTGTAGCCTGCTAGAAGCCATCTTTTAGTAGTATTTGGAATGTGGAAACTTTTATAGATATCCCTATAAACTGTAAGTTTCTTACACATTCATTTTCTTACAGAAACTTATTACTGAACATCTGCATAGTGTGGGATGATTGGACTCAGGGTGGGTTGTAGTCAAGTAGTGGGGTTGTGGGTTTTTTTTTTTGTTTTGTTTTGTTTGGGTTTTTTTTGTTTTGTTTGGTTTTGTTTTTTTTTTGTATTTTTTATTTATTTTTCTCTGCTACCAGAAAATAATCCTAACAACTGTGTTGTTTCCCAGCACCTCAAGTGAATCTTTTTCTCTTGACAGATGAGATGTTTCTCTCCCATGCATTGACTCAGGTGCTAATCTTGTCCGATACCAAACTGGTTTACCTCATGCAACTTGCACCAAACTTCCTGCTTCTTCCTGCTGGATTTATTTTCTGCCAATTCAGCTTCTAGAACTGGATTGCTGTGAGAGTTTAGTGATTCCTTGCATGAAAAGCACGAGGTGGTGTGGGAGAAGGGAGCATGGAAGATTTCTCTTCTGAAAGCTTGCCCTGGGCTGTCGGCTTGTGAATCCTGAGCAGGAATGATTTTCCAGCACCTTCATAGGCTGCTGGCCTGGCAGCTGCTGAGTGCCCTCAAGTTACAGGCTGTTGCATTAAATTGGTTGCAGTTTTCTGTCTTCCTTGACCAAAGATGCTCTCTGGCTGCCTCACTGCTGCTTAGGGTGCTCCACTAGCACTGTAACAGGATGGTCACCAGAGCAGCTGATGGTAGGCTCCTCCCTGCATTCTCCGTAACATCCTATGCTTGCTCTTTTGGATGAGTGTTACAAGTGGTGGAGGACCATGGATCGCATTGTTGCAGGTTCCTGGGAGAGAGGCAGAGATCCAGCCCTAAGCTCCTTTTTACAGGGAATTTGTACTACCTGAAATCAAAATGGTGTGCTATGAACTGAATTGAGAAGGGTTTGTTTGGAAGGAACTGTAGCTCAGGGGGTGTGCATGCAGTTTTGTGCTCTTCAGTGAGTTTTTGAAATGGAAGTATTGAAATGAATTCGCTCTGATCTAATTGAAACCTGAAATCTTGGCTCTTAGTTTTGAGGGATTGTTAATTTCTGCTAACTCTTTTGGAGTTACATTTTTTTTAGTTAGTGGCTCTAAATGAAAGCTTCAACAGGCTATATGGGAGTTCAGTAAAGCCTTTATTCTTAATTTTTGCACTTTCCACAGTATATTCAGTAAGCATTTGAAATTTCTTATTAAATCCCTTATTACCAAGGGTGTAGCACTTCTCTCCCTCTAACCCCGTTCTTTCTTGTGTCTTTGTGTTATCTTTTTCCCTTTCACGCTTATTTTCCCCACATCTAATCATGCTTTTCCAAATTAGCCCCATGCCAGAAATCTCAAACTATCAATTCACCTTCAGTCTTTCTTCTCCAGCTACTAATATGTACTTAATGCTACAAGAATTTTCCTGTTTCTTCTGTTAATATGTTTTTTTTAAAAAGTACGTGTGCACACAAAAATAAGGTTTTGAAGCGTGCTGGTAAAAAGTAAGTGAAAGATTGTGTTTGAAGTCAGTGGGGCTGGTTCTGCGACTCATGCTTTGTGGTTCGTTCTCCATTGATGCTGAATCTGTGTATCATCTGATCACTTGGCTGTATGCATTTGTTCCAGATGTAATGTGAGCATGTGATAGCATTTAAGTTGTGGTTAGAGCACGTGGTAGCATAGTAAAACAGCCAGCAGGCTATTTTAAGAGGGCAGATGATAACCTCATGTAGTATGAAGTCTTTTGCAGTAAGAAGACTCCTTCCTCCTGCCCCCAGTTCTTGCTCTGACATGCTCAGGGTGTGCCTGTGTCTATGAGCACTTCTGTTTTAAAAGAAGTCTGTCTCAGCAGTCTTACCTATGTGTCTGTGATATTTGATGGTAATGGCATCCTGTAGGGATGCTGGGGAGGGACTGTTCATTAGGGACTATAGTGACAGGACAAGGGGTAACGGGTTAAAACTTAAACAGGGGAAGTTTAGGTTAGATATAAGGAAGAAATTCTTTACTGCAAGAGTTGCCCAGGGAGGTTGTAAATGCTCCATCCCTGTTGGTGTTCAAGGCCAGGTTGGACGAGGCCTTGGGTGGCATGGTTTAGTGTGAGATGTCCCTGCCCATTGCAGGAGGGTTGGAACTGGATGATCTTAAGGTCCTTTCCAAACCAAACTATTCTATGATTCTATGACTCTATGACTCAGACTGGTATTTAGCCACTGTTTTACCTGTTCTGCAAAATGGAGACCAGGATTGCAGGTGACACAACCTACTTTGGACTCAGAGAAACTGGTTTTCCCATTTTATTTTTTTTTTCTTTCTCCAACTTTTCCAGGATACAGAAGAAGATTTTTGCTTCATTATATATGCCCCCTCTCTTTCCGTACAGCATGGCTTTTGAAACTAAGCTGAGACTTAAGAAATTAGTTGAGAAATATTGATAGAACATGCATCTAAACAGAAGATATCTGAAATCATTTAAGGCAAGCCATCCTTCCTGTAAGAAGGTAGATTATATTTACTACTTTAATTTAAAAAATAAACCTGAATTTCAGGTGTGGCAAAAGGAGGCATTTCTCTTCATAATGCTTAAAACGTAGTTGCAGGTTTCTTGAATATATCAGCTCCTTCCTTAGAAGCTGTTTTATTCTTAGCCTCAAAAAATTTCGTGTGTTACTGTCAAGTTCAGCCATTGATGAGCAGCAGTTTGTAAAACCTCATGCAGATATGATTCAGGTCTGAGTGATTATATGCAGGATCTGTGTTCATTTTCAGTGCTCTCTGTACTTTCAGTTAGCATGAGATACTGGTTCAGTGTTTGTCCAGAACTATTTTTTGCATTGTTTTTTTCCTCAAGGCTTTTTCTTAAGTAGTTTCTTCTTAAATTATTATTGGAGGAGAAATTGGGAAGAAATTGTAGATGTATAAAAATGATGGAGCCATAATGTATGTTTCTACCTTAGGATAGGAAACAGTTTGCAGATTTCATTGCAGTGACTTTGCTTGCAAGTGTGACATTTATCTATAAACTTGTGGAGGAGAGGTGGCTGTCTATGTGTGAACGTTACATAGTACTTCACAAGGTATGGTAGACATCCTGCAAACTGAAACTCAAGAAAGCTTGTGTTTTCCATGCTGTTTCATTGTGGTGGTGTTGGAAGGAGCTTGGTGGAAGGATGGATGCCGAACAGGATCTGAAGTAGCAGAAGCTGTGAATAAAGGGATAGCTTCCCAAAACCATCATCTATTACTGTGATTTTTTTTCTTTTTTTAAAAAGTGAAGAAATGTAACCACTCAAATGATCAGCCACAGCCATAACTTGCAGTTGTTCACATCTAATCACAGAATGTTTTAGGTTGGAAGGGACCTTAAAGACCATCTAGTTCCAACCTACGTGCCATAGGCAGGGACACCTTCCACTGCCAGGTTGGGTATTGTAGCCTTGCAAATCTGATCAATTGATAATTGTTGATAACTGTTACAGTTACTGTCAATTGAATTCAAACTGATTATCAGCATTTCTTGAAGAAAGGCCTGAAAACTGACTTCACAGGCTTTTTCCTGCTAAGCTGATTTTTCATGAACTGTTCATACAAGAAGCTGATTTCATTAAGTATAAGCTACTCTCTGAATCAGAAGCACAGTCGTGGAAAAACTGCTAGCATTGTTCTTGGGGGAGATGTGTTCTGTGTGTGAAGTGGGACCTAGAAGCTGCTTTCCTTCTCTGCAGCCTGTTTCATTCGTGGAAATCTGTTAGTTCTGTGGAGTTTGCTGTTTGCTTTTGTTTCTAAAATATGGGCTAGCCTTTCTATTAGCTGTGACACTGTATTCAATCCCCATGGCAGTTTTGGCTTTTAGTCCACTCACACCCTTTAGTGCTGAATAGGTTGGCTTGTCTGTCATGTCCAAAAGAAACACTATGAAAGCAGGAACCTTCTTTTTTAGCAAAAGATTACTGACACATTGCAGTTTTTCTGTAATGTCAATGGTGGTAAGCACTGCAGAAGTCTGTGTATCTTCATTACAGGGTCAGATGACAGAATCACTTTCAGGAAGAAAAATACTTTGACACTTGGGAGAAACTTCTTGCTGATTTCTTACGAGTTATTTCTTTCACTGTGGAGACTTGAGCTTTGGCCTCTGGAGCTTTGCTAGGGTCCATGGCTGCCTTAGTAGAGTACAGAACATTAAGTAGAACCTGTAAATCAGCAAATGTAGGAAATTAATCTAATTTGTAGTTTACTGAGCACCTAATTTTGGTCATCTGAAGGTATCATTCTTGCCCTGTACAGCAGGCCTTCATCTAAGCAGGTGGGCATTGCACTTCACTCCTGAGTGAAGTGCTTGGGTCTGATTTTTACTCCTCGTTCAAATATCTTTGATTCTTTTGTTCTTAGGAATTGGACTGTTGGGGGAAGGATAAGGTGGAGATTTTGGTTGTTATTTTTTGAAACAAAAGTTAGTTATAATTCTGTATGACATCCTTCACCTTTCTCTTGGTTTTTTTTTCCCAGAACATATGACTATTTAACCATGTCTTTGTTAATCAAAAGCAGTGACAGTCTGTGATGGCTTGTGCACTCATTAGCCAGAAATTAATTTTTACCATTTTAGTCACAGAGTGATTAAACAGAGCTGTTCATATTCATTTCCAAGAATGTACTTTGTGGGGTTTTTTGGTCCTGTGTAGTATCTTGCTTACACCCAGTATCCCCCATGCATTTTTACATGGGTTTCCACAGCTGTGTTCCTGATTTATTTTAGGAGAGTAGTTTACATAGTTCTTGTCTGTGTATATCAGAAAGAGAGGTGAATTTTACTAGGCTGAATCTTCCTTGGGGTATGTTTATGGCCAGATTTCCCTGTTGAGATGCCTCTCCATTGGCACTAGAAGATGCTATGCCATCGCTTTTTCAGCTAAGCAGGTAGGTGTAACCTGTTGTGATGGGAAGTACCAAGGCATCTTAAATTCAGTGTCCCAGTCAAATGTTATCTTTGGTAATTTCATTCCAACACCTTTTGTTTTTGCCTGTAGATCCAGGAGTTTGAGCTTCCTTAAGCTTTAGTACTCAAACATGTATTAATACTGTGTACCACTGAATGTTTCTCTCAGTGCCAACTCAGATTATCACTGTGTGGTATCATCTGTAAGACTCAAAACCTGCAAAGCAATTTGAAGGTGATTTAGTATGAAGATGTGACATACAAAATTTTTGGTTTGCTATGCAGGTCAAAATTTGGAACAGGCTTATGTGTTCTTACAGGCTTAGATAAATGTAGGCAGTGCTAACCTTTCTATTTCTTTGTTACTTTTTTTGTTTTGTTTTTTAATTCCATTTTGGTTTCCTACTACTAGAAGTCTGTGGTTAAAAATACCAAATTCTATTACTTTCTTACTGAAAAATTAATTTGAGGTTACTGAATTGCTGTGTTACAGTCTAAAACCAGATTTTTGAAAGCTTCTGTAATTGTACAGTTCATCTTCAGAAACTGTTTCTTCGTGTAGGTTTTATGCCATTTTTGCCGGGGTTGGTGAAAAATAAGTTGTATGTATTTAGCTTTGGAAATGTTCAGATCTTGACTTTGAAGCAGTGGCCTAGGTAAAACATTATGTAGTATTTGAAATTAATGCTCTTCAGAATTATTAGTGCTTTGATGCATCTGCTTTGGGCAAAAAACTGATCTTTGAGCTGGAAAGCTTTAGCACATCTTCAGGGACTCTGAAACAAGTCTTTTTTTGTTGTTGTTGTTTTCTTTTATCCCTCTTTTTTTGTGTGGGTGTGTGTGAGTGTGTGCTCTTAGAATTTGTATGGTAAAGGTGTATTTGGATACATGCACGTGCAGAGATGTGCATGCAGATGAGACAAACATCGTTTTTTACATTTTTAGTGCTGGTTGTGTTGCTTTTGTAGATAATGTGCTGGGTCTTAAAAGTATTCCTAGTTGTAGGAATCAAATAAGGCTTTATAGGTGATGTGGTGTTTTTAGAACAATTAAGATTTTACTTTCTAGGAACAGGTTTATAGGAGCAGTAAAATTAATTCCAGATCTCCTTTTATATATATGTCACCACTGAGTTTTAATTCCTCCTGTGAACTGTTAGCAAATCACACAGAAACCCTGCACTGCAGTTCTCTAGTTATTTTCAAACTTTTTTCCTCTTGATTTATCCTTAATTTTTGAAACAGAATTCAGGTTTTTTTTTTTTTTTTGAGCTCTCCCTTGTGCTGTGCATTACAGCATTTGGGCAACAGTATGCTTCATAGAGCTTTCTAGAACATTTGTAATCGTCTCTTCTTCTCCCCTTCCCTTCCTCTCTCAGTTGTCATAGCTCCCTGCTTTTCTTATCTCTCTTTTTACTGCTTCAGCTTTCACATGATAATGCACAGCTCAGGAACAGCTGCTGCATAATGGCTCAGTGGGACACAGCACTGCTCAGAGCTGACTGAATGGGAGATGAAATGAGGAAATTTGTGCTTAGCATGTAGGCTTACCTATGGGGTCTTTTTCCAGCTTGGGTGGATTAGGTGTCATTATGGGAAGGTGGACCATGGATAGTCTCTGTGGTTTCCTCTTGCCAGCTGCTCCAGGGGTAGAAATACACTGCAGGTGGTGGCACAATGAAGTGAGGTGTTGAAGATTTAGTGTTTCTTAAGAAGCTCACCCATTTCTAACCATGAGTTGCTTTATTCCCTGTTGCTTGGTTATTCATGCTCCCATGGCCAAAAATGTTTCAGACTGTGCACTAGGAACAGGTGGAGTGACATGTTGTCCTGGTCTTGCTGAGCTTTGCCAAGTCACCTTGCTCATTTCCTTTCATTTCCTCTGGGTGAGTGAGCCAATGTTCTCATATTCTTTGGTGTTAGGGGCCTGAGGCCATCAAACTGAGCTGGAAAATGTCCTGTTGGCTTAGTGCACACAGCTTAGGGCGTACCGCTTATTTTGGGCTGGCTGGTGAGGTTAGAAGCAGCAGCTCTACCTGTGCTGCACAAATGTCTGGGCTGCTTGTAAGTCAGCTCCCCAGCTGCCTGCAGTTATGGTGCAGTGCTGTAAAGCTGTAAAGAAAGCTGTCATCTATTTTTGTTAGATGCTTAAAATGTTAATATCTACTGTGAATATAGAATATACCTGTGTATATTCAAGGCACTAGTCTAGCAAGGAAATACTTATTAAGCAAAGACTTCTTATTTTACTTTTAAGCACTATGTGAACTTTTCTTAGGATGGCTGTTAGATACAGTCTTCCTGATGCTCTGTGGTTTAAGGATACATGCAAGGTAGCAGACGTGAAGAAAAATTGTGTGTCTGGAAGCTTGCCTGAACCACCCCCAATTTTTATTTATTTATTTCCTGTCTCCATTTGTAGGCCTGGCCTTATGCAAAATACCTTAATTCAAAAATGCTCCCTCCGTAGCTGGCTTCTGACTTAATGGGCTGAAAGGGAGGCATGAAATAGTATAAAGGATACCTGAAACCTTGAAACTGGCTGTTTTGGCTAAAGAATGCTGCTGCAGGCTTGCTGTGCATGCCTTACTCTGCTCCCCAGTTACGTTCTCAACCTTGTCTTCTAATTTTGTTTCACTAATTCCTTAGTTAATATTTTTCTAATTTCAGTAGGTACTGATTTTGCAGGGCTATCAGTGAAGAGCATTGTTATGTTAGTTATATTTCCTTATTCCTATTAGAACATAAGCAACACTTGAACAGAAGTCTGAACCACTAACCCTCAATGGATGATTATTATCATGGCCATTCAAATGTCATGGAGTTTAAACAGGTGCTTGCAGAGGTCAGTCTTGTTTTAAAATGAGAGGCTTTAGTAATTGAACAACCAGTGTGTACATGAAATGGCTCTCTAATGTGTTTCATTTGGTATTTAAGAGATGTCAGTGATGGAAAAGTCAATATGGCTCATGTGAAATGAAATTAAAAACAGGCTTATTAATAGGCTTTAATACTATTACAAATGTGTAGTGGCCATCCAACATACACCTTTCTATAGGGGATTTGCTGCCATTGGTACTGTGTTATTGAACATTTCATTAATGACCTGGAGCAGGTCAGTAATTTGTTAGCAGTAAAGTTTTGCAGCCAACTGAAATCCTAGGGGCAGAAAAATGCAGGCATAGTTATGGAAAGTCAGGCTGGTATATTTGGAATTGGTGGGGGATGTGTAAAGGGAAACCGGAACCTGCTGGTCAGGATGGGCAATCAGCAGGCTTAGGCAGTCGCTGTCCTGTAATTGAAAGGTGTTTCATGCTCTTAGAGTATATGCATAATGTTGCAGATCACACAACACCCCTTGTTATTAGGCAGTTTGGTCTGGTCTGCTTCTAGAATACAACATCTGCCTGGAATATTGCCATGCTTTAACCCTGGCTGACAGCTCAGCCCCACATGGCCACTTCTCACTCCCACCTGGTGGAATTGGGAGAGAATCGGAAGAATAAAAGTGAGAAAAACTCGTTTAATAGGTAAAGCAAAAGCCATGCACTCAAACAAAGCAAAACAAGGAATTCATTCACACTCCCCACTGGCAGGCAGGTTCAGCCATCTCCAGGACAGTAGGGCTGCATCACAAGTGACGGTGAATTGGGAAGACAAATGACATCACTCTAAACGTTACCTCCTTTCTCACACTTCCCCCAGCTGACATGATGCCATGTGGTCTGGGATACCCCTCTGGTCAGTTGGGGTCAGCTGTCCTGGCTATGTCCCCTCCCAGCATCTTGTGCACCCCCAGCCTGCTACTGGTGGGGTGAGAGGCAGAAAAGGCCTTGACTCTGTGTAAGCACTGCTCAGCAGTAACTGAAACATCCCTGTTTTCAGCACAGATCCAAAACATAGCCCATACTAGCTGCTATAAAGAAAATTAACTTTATCTCAGCCAAAACCAGTGCAGATACTTGATGCGTTATATGTTGGGGTCCGGGAGAGAACAAAGCAATATGAGGAGGATGTTAAAACCCAGTAAAACAAGCAAGTAGTGAGAGACATATGTGAATGAGCCTTCTTAGCTTGAAATTCATTGATTCCCAGCTATTTATAAATTGCAAAGTGTTTCCAGTGTAAGGCTCCTAGTATGGTCCCTGTCTGTATTTAATAGGTGTGCTTCATGTTAATGCTTATATAAGGCATATCTGCATGTGGTCAATTCTATGGAATTCATAAAAATGAAAGCCTGTTAATTAAATAGTTTGTTCAAAAGATTTGGCTTGCTTGGGTCCTTATCTGGTGTGATTTATGATGGTTTTATACTTGCATCCTGATTAATGTTCTGTCTGAGTCTCTTGGTGGAAGATAAGGATTGGAGAACAGGAGGATAAACTTGATCACAGCTAGAATCTCTGCAGAGTTAAAAATGGTTGTTTGGAAAGCAAGGGCATACTTGGAAATATTTTTTCATAAAGTCTTGTTTTATGTCTATAGATGCCTCTCACTTAATGCTTAACACAAATATCAATATTTCCAAGGTCTTTCTAAGTGTTTGCATTATTAGATTTTTAAGAGCTGTAAGCATGTGCAAGTTTGAATTCACATTGTGTTTCTGACGTGATTTGAGAGGTGCGTTATGTCAGTATTACAGAAGATAATTTAGCATTCAGACCTTGCTATCTGGTAATAGTTTGCAAGGTAAAAATAACTCTGCTTGATACTTGGATTTCAAAATTCAGCTTTGATTCTTGCAGTGGCAGAATTGGGGGTGTTGTATGCGGGGGACGTTTGTCATCCGGTGGCACTGAATAGGGAGGTTACTGAATGACTTTCTCACTCAAAATATGATGTTTTTAAAGAGTCAGTTCTCACAGCTGATCTGTCCGTAAAAAACAGAATGAAGATCATAGACTACATGTAAGTTGGACTTCTCTTGAAAACCTGGAGCAGACTGTTTTCTTTGTCAGTCTCATGGAAGCTCCTTTTAAAGCATCTTGATGCATTTACTTGTGTCAGAGTTTTCAGATACATTGTGAAATGAACAAGCCTCCACTAAGAAGAAGGATGTGGGTGTTTGGTGGAGTTTTGTTGTTGTGTAGGTTTGTGGGGGTTTTGTTGTTTTCTTTTTTATGTTTTTTTTTTTTTTTGAAGGCTTTAGAGCAGCTAAGCTTTTTTCCTTTTTATCTGTAGGTTAGTTTATTCTTAAACATTTGTTATGTTAGGAGAAAACCTCTCTGGAGGGTGTCATGTCCCCTTCCCTGTTATCAAATGCTACTAGTGAACATAATGGCCATGAAAGTGTTGAGAACGGCTTCCTGTCAGAATTGCTTTACGTAAAATTCCAAGGAAGCGAATGTTTCTCGTATCCTTCCATTGTGTTGTTTCCTGTGAAGCAGCAGACTGGATGTGAGTCCTGGATACAGACTTTTTTATGGCACTATACGTGTTGGGATGCTCCAATCAAATCCTTGTTGGTATCCCTTATAGTCTTAGCATAGCAGGAAGCGAGACTTCCTCGCATCCTGTTGTTCTCCAATCAGCCTGGCTTTGGAGAGCTCCTGGCTCTGTCACAATCCACAATGAAGGTGAGCTTTAAGTGAAGTTAGGATTATATATATAAGTTTTTGTAAATTTAAGCTGTAGTTTTATAACCTTTTTTTTCCTGAAACATTCCTTTTTTTTTAATAGTTCTCTCTCCCCCCTGTAGTACCTTTCTGATACAGTTCTGGTGTCAACACCATGTCTGGTGTCTCTCATGTATTTCATTTATTTAGGATCAGGGCTGTTGTTTCATGATTCTGTTCATACTTGTAGTTTGCTTGTTTAAAACTTGTCACAATAAGCATGTAGCTAACAATGAAAA
Source organism: Loriculus beryllinus (assembly GCA_039877255.1). Classification (NCBI taxonomy): domain Eukaryota; kingdom Metazoa; phylum Chordata; class Aves; order Psittaciformes; family Psittacidae; genus Loriculus; species Loriculus beryllinus. Next base: position 25,738 of record JBCJKH010005959.1, on the reverse strand, counting down.
TGTTACACTTCTGATGCTTTCTTGTTCCATTACAGCTTAAATATTTTTCCCCATTTTGAGCAGTGATTAAGCTAATCTGGTTTTGTGTTTAAGCCAGGTTTTGTGTGTTCTGCTGTCACCTTATTGGTATCCTTTTTTATATCTGTTATAAATTACGTTATTAATAAAACTTAACACAGCGGGGTTTTTTCTTCTCTGAAATTATTGTATTTCTTATTTGCTTAATGTCTTTTTTGCATACATAATATTTAAATACTTCCGTGTGTTTCAGGGAATTTCACAACTAGGCAATTCCCTAGTCCCTCTCCTTATTCCTTACAGCTTCAAATAAATAAGAGACATCTTTGAATTATCTGTATCCCGGAGGAAGCATGATGAAATAGTTATTCATGTGCGTGGTAACTGCTTGAAGTATATTAGTGTTCTCCTCTACTTGATTCTGTGTCTGTTTTGCGGCATTGCTTTTCTGAGCTGTGTACACACTACCTGAGCCTGAGAAATGTCAGCACGTGTATGTACAGCTGAGGTAGAACTGCTTGTTGGGACCAGAGGAGATCCTCACTCTGAGGGGGAACCAGTGTGCATGTTAACATATGCATGTACCTCAAATACTGTGAATACCTGCGGGGATTTCTTTGTCTTACTGAACACCACTGCCATTAAATGTTTCCTAAATCTGCTCTGCCTTTGCCAGTATATTACTTAACCAGCCATAACTGGTCTGGCAGCCCTTTTTCTGATTACATTAGATAGCTTTCATTGAAGTTCTTGCTTAAGTTAAGCTAGCCTTCCTTTGTCCCTTTCTTTATTCTCCCCTGGGAATATGTTTTGTTTTTTCCTTCCCTGCCTATGGAGGCTGCTTTCTGGGGTACAGACTTCCTGATAGTGCCTGTGGGATGGGTCTGTTATCAAGAAACTAAACGAGTTTGTGTTGACTTTTTAGATAAAAACTGCTACACTGCAGAAAACTGAAGCTCGTTCTGTTTCTTAAGTCAATTGAAACAACTGTAGTAGCTATCTTTTATTGTCCTCTTTCTAGTCTTGCACAAGGGAATACCGAGACTCCTTTCAACCTGTGCAAAGTCTGTTGTGAGTGCTGTTTTCATGAGACTTTGGATGAGTGTTTCCATTACGTCAGGCAGATATTATGGGTCTCTCTCTTTTTCTTCTTTGTAAAAATCTCTTCCTCCCCTGGAAATCCAGATGTTTAATGTCGTCACCTAGTGCTTGAAAGTTACTGGAGTATTTTCTACAAGATAGTTTAAGGTTTGGATCTCCTTCCCACAGTAAAAAAAGAAAAATAAAATAACCCTCCTGTTTCATATCTCCCCTTCACAAACCTCATTCACCATCTGACCTATCCAGCAACCTTACTCTTTGTAAAATTCATTAATTTTTGGCAGTGCAGCCTTCCTCTGCGTCTCTTAGAAGAAAGAGACAGTAGGTACATTGTGTAGCACTTTTTAAAGTATTTGTAGTAATTTTTAAAGTACTTTCTGCCTAATCAGATACAGTGCCTGTGAGCTGCTACAGAAAATGGAAAGTATGCCAACAGTAATGGTACCCGGTAACACTTTTGACCAAAATGTCTGAGAAAAGCTTCTCTCTTCTGATAATTACATTTTGTTCAACTTTCCTGTAATTTAAATAATGTTTGATAGTTTTAGTGAATATGTTCTTAAGGTTTTTTCAAAGAGAATATAGAAACAGCTGCCTATCTAAAACAGGGGAGAAGGGTGTTTGTTTTTTAAAGGATGGGGGAGACCGCATTGTTTTACTGGTCCATAAGAGCCACTGAAAAGCTGATACCTTGATTGGTAACTTCTACAGTCGTGGTTTGCATGATACCGTAGAAATTCTTAGTTTAAAGACTTGTTTAAAGGCTTGTTTTTATGACTACTGCATGTTCTTTTGTTTTCAGACTTTTGATGCAAATGACCTGTATCAGGGACAAAATTTCAGTAAGGTTCTCAGCTCTCTCGTGGCTTTAAATAAGGTGACTGCAGGTAAGTAGACTCTGCTCTGTCTAATTACCTTTAGCTCACATCTGTGTTTATTTATACCTGTTTATATATTTGTGATAGAAGGAACAAGTGCAGCATTTTTTAAAGATGTTTTGTTGCAGTTCATCTTGTTAAGACTTTGACAGTGGCCCTTCTGAGTTCTCCAGTCTCTTCTTCTGGAAAAGGAAGCTTTTCAGTGGAGCTAAGGCTGAGCCTTTTAGTTGACAAGAATTCTTAGGGAAAGGGTCTGTTTTTCTTCTTTGTTTTTATGTTTTCCCCCCGGTTTGAAATACTGAAGTTAACTTTTGCTCCGCTCTGTCTTCCCATGTTTGAGCAATCTCATCAAGCTTTTGTTATTCTCTCCACTCCTCTTTCCCTGGTACAAACCTTTCTTGAAAGTAACAAAAGGATAGCCAGCATCTTTGATTTCTTAAGCCATGCATATTTCATTTAGATAGCAGAAAGAAGTCATGAGCACCCACAAGTTCTTTGGTGTGAAGGAAGGAGCTGTAGAAATAACACAGGTGAAAAGTGTCCATGCTTCACTGTGGGGTGAGGCTGTGCTAAATCATGCTGTCTGGATCCAAGGACAATCAAGAAATGTTAACATTGGTGACCTTTCTTAGGCTTCTTGGTGCTCTATGTAGGGCTTTAGGCTGTCAGCAGCAAGTTCCAGTAGTGGTCATCAGATTAGAGTCTGGGGAGAGAGATAATTAAAAAATGAACCATAGTTGTCAATTTTTATGTGAGGAAGAAAAGGAAGCTGATTGAAAGTCAGTGGTATGGATTGGTGTTTTGTTGTTTAGTAGTATTATGATAAGTACCCTTGTTACTTCTATAATACTCCTCTGATTCATTACAACAGAGGTTTTTATTTTTGGTGACTTCCCTTCCCCTCCCTGCATGAGAACACCCTCAGGAGTGAGTTTTACAATCAAATCCTTAGTTCTGATGAGTGGGCATGGAGCAATACCACTGACTTCTTTGGAGCTATTTACAGCAGTTGTAGATGCTGCCTTTCATCTTAACTGCAAGTGCAAATGCAGACCATTTCAGCACATCTTTAAAGCTGCTGTACACTGACTGTAGCTGTCTTAAAAGGGGAGAAAAAGTGCGGCTGTTTGGTCCAGACATCGATAGATTAATACCCACATCAAAAAGCTGTAATTGCATCTGGTTGAGAAAGAACCCAGGCTAATCCCTTTCACTAGGGGGTGATGGTGGTATGGAAACCAAAATCAAAACCACATGCAAGCTGTGGTTTTACCTCATTCCTAAGAGGAAGCAGCACTGCATAAATCTCCCTGAGCAAGAACTGTTTGTTCTTCCAAACACTTTTCTTTAATTGGGTGACTGTGTAGAAGACATTTTAGACTCATATCTCCCTACTCTAATATTGGAAGATAACTTTCAGATCCCCATCTGGATTCTCAAGAATTTCAAGTGGACACAGGCTCTTCTGAGATGGGCCTTTCTGTGATGGAAGGAGTGTGAGTAGTGAGCACAAAGACTGATGAAAGGCTGCTATGGATACACACTCCATCAAATTCTTAACTTCAGAGAGGTGGGGTCAAGTTTTCGGTTGCTGTTTGTAGAAAGAGAAGAACTGGTATAGGGAAGTTGAGATTGCAGTAGAGAAGAAGAAATGGTGTTACAAACCCTGGAAATCTTTGGATGGAGGGAACAGTGAAGCTTCTGAGAAAATTACCAAATTAATGTTTGTCAAACATGCGCATCCTGTTGCCATGCAAGATTCATGAGTTGAAGTTTTTTCTTGCAGTAATCTCATTGAAAAATTCATTGAACATGCTTTATTTAGTATTTTAATGGAAACTTTAATGGATACATGTGGTCTGCAAGCCTTTTAAATCTTACAAAAATCAAACTGATTTGGAAGCGTTCAGATATTACTGGTAAAAATACTTGAAATTTGCATGTGATTTGTTTGTGATAGTTTTCCTTCTTTTCATCTCAAACACATACATGCAATTTCTAATTCAGGCTTCAAAAGGTGCTCTTGTGTTGGTGTTTTTTAGCTCTGCTCTTGTGAAGTAGAAAATTTGGAAAATCAGACTGCACTTAAACAAATTCTAGGTAGTGTGTTTTAGGGCTGCCCAGGGCCTGGAATGCATTGCCATGGGTCAACCTGATCCTAGTTGCCTGGGTAAACTGTGTCAGGGTATGATGATGGATTTGGTGGTGTGTCTGTTTTGCTTGGCTGCAGTCAGGAAACATGGCAAACTGGACATGGAAATGTTTCAGGTTACTTCTACTCCTTAAGTTCTATTAATTGATGATGGTTATGGCCACCTTAAAGTTTTTGGTAGCATTAATGTTAGCCATAAAGTTATGATTTACAAACGAAGGCCATGATCTAATCCCATTTCTCTCCCAGCTGTCTGTGAAAACACAGATATATGTCCTTTCTGTAGAGGACTATAATTGCCAGGTTTTATGTTAATACAGTCGCCTTTAAGTGCCTTTGGGAAAGCAGGTTTACAAAGTGTGAGGTGTTTTATGACCAGTGTGTAATGCTGCTGGGTGCTGGAACATCTAGCCCATGTCAGGCTTTGCCAGGAAAGGTTAGACTAGGTGATTCTTGAGGTTTCTTCCAACTTTGTATTCTGTGATTCTATCCACACAAAATATGCAACTTGATAGTTTTAATATTGCACTATATGACTAGTGAGCATATATTTACATGCTTTTTTTTGAAGGATAACAAAAACTCCTTTAAAGAGGTGGACCAGAGGAAGATGTTTTCCGGTCAGTTACTGTGGACTGAGGGATCCTTTGTCAACACTTCTGTGTTTGTAGTCAATCTCAGACCCTTTTCCTCCTTCTTCATCTCAGCTGGTGTTGAATGCCATGCTGAAGTCAAAAGATGAAGTTAAGATTCAGTTGTCCCTTCAGTTGTCCCTTGACATGGAACAGCAGATATGCTTTGTGCCTCAATTTCCTCATGGAACTGAGCCTGTATGTGCTGTTTACCTTGGACCAAAAAAACCTTGGATTTGCCTAATCGTGGTCTGCTTTAGTTTGAAAGTAACTAATAGGTGACTGTAGTGTACCTCTGATACAGAAGTCAAGTGTTAGAAGCAAAGCAGTTACTAGGAAAGAGAGTAAAAGAGGCATAAAACCCATGAGAACTTGTGTAATCTAGTGAAGACATCTAGGTTTGAGATGGAAAATGCTGCACTGTTTTCAGGGCTCCTTGGAGCCCAGATGCTCACTGAATGATTTACTTGTATGTGGGAAAACTTGAGGAAAAGGAATTGCTTGCCATACTCATGCAAAGGAGCAATGCCTGTCTGATATGTCACCTGTGCAAGGACTCTGGGAACATCCCCCTCCTGGGGGTTTGGCTGTGAGAACTGGGGGGGCTGGTTCTAACCTAATACTGTGGAGAGGCTCCCAGCAGTGCTGTGGGAGGCCAGCACTGACCTTAGGAGCCACTTTCAGCCATGTCCTCTGTCTGGCTGTGGCCTGCTAATTCCCACCCTATCTATGGGTGAGGCGACATCCTGTCCCAAGGTATGTGCCTGATGTCCAGGGCCAGCATGCTCTGGTGCCCAGCTGCCCTGGTCTTGGCTGGCGCAGCGGGATGAGCCCTGCTGCAGCCTTGATGCCTCCCAGCCCACAGGGACCCCTGTAGCACCCTGACAGCACTTAACACACTGTGCTTCAGAAGAGCACCTCAAGTGGGTGTGCTTCTCAGAGTAGAGAGAGATGAAAGAGGGGAGGGGTTTCAGGAAGGTGATGTTTTTTTTTCAGAAAGCAGCTTTCTTTTTTCAACTCCTTCCATCCCTCTTCCTTCCTCCAAAGAAGAAATAGCTTAGTTGGCAAAAAAAGGGATGAGACAAAGGAGCATAGGAAAAAAGACAGTGGAAGGAATGTTTTAATTGAGAAGGGGGAGGGTGGGAGGGGGGGGGAGCAAAGAAACAGATGTGGCTGGCTTTACTTCAAGCAAGTTTTATGCATTTAAAATTCTTGGCCACTAGCTAAAATGATTCTGGTTAATTACCTTTAAATAGACTGGTAGTGAGTAGGAATGGAGAAATACAACCCTAACCCTCCTTTTTGAAACAGCTCAAATTGTTTCCTTGTCTGTGTGGGGAAGAAACCATTGTCTCAGGATTTTGGATTACTTGTTATTTTGTTTTAAACCTTGAATTTCTGAGAAACTAGAGATATACTGTGTCTGCTGTAAGCATGTGAATTTTGGAGGTAAGCTGAAGTTACATGCACATTTCTCAGATTCTAATATCTACTTATTTTTTTTTCTCCTGTTGCAGACATAGGGCTAGGCAGTGACTCTGTATGCGCACGTCCCTCATCTCATCGGATAAAATCTTTTGATTCTCTGGGATCCCAGTCTTTACACAGTAGAACTTCAAAACTCTTCCAGGGACAGTATCGGAGTTTGGTAAGTTGTAGAAGTGAAACATGCTGTGATATGGCTTTATTTATTTTTTTTTTATGGGATTTCTAAGTAAACTACAATGGAGCAGAGTAACTGTTTCCTCTCACCTTTGTTTCAAGCCTGTGACATTCTATTCTTGTAGCTTTTCTTATGATGTTCCAAAATATGTGCAGCTATCTGTGAACTTCTGTTATTCTTTTTCTCACTTACCGCTGCATGTTCTCTGCATACACAGTATCTCCTTGGATTTATTTCTTTTCAGTATAAGGACTTGCTTTTCCAAAGGCAAAAATATCATTTTCTTCATGTCTCTGAGTTTAGGGATGATGATTGAAGGACAGTCAAACCTCAGCAAAAGTGCTAGTTTTAATGTTGCGGTATTGGTAGTTATTTCTGTTTTCTGTTATGTTTTAAGTGAATCTTTCAACTAGCCTTCAGGTACTGAGTGGTATAGGCAGCTGTTTTAAGTACAGCAAGGAGGGTTCAGAATCTCTGCTGTAAACTGGTTTTTTCCATGCTTGAAGGAGGCTGTTTTGAGCTATGTGATGATTGCTATGCAAAACTTGAAACACTCTGCATAAGCATTCTTAGGTGTGGTTTGATGTGTTTTATCTGGTAGTAGAGCCCATGCAACTTCTTGCCGTAGGCCGCTAATTCTAGCTCCCACTTTACTGTTCACAACCCACTCAGTTTTGCTGATGCAGTTGTTTGTGGGACTAGCTGTTAGCTGGATCACTGAAATAATCAGAGTTCTTAAGTATTTTTATGACCTTGGTGATCTGAGCAGCTCTTTAGAATACTGCATAGGGGCAGAGAAGTGCAGGAAGGAGGGCAAGAGTGGACATGTGGGCTAGGGGACACGCTCCAAAAATTCTTAGTTTTGTTTTGCTGCAGTAGATAATCAGTTTGGAACAGTTCTCACCAGACGTGCTGAGCTTTCTGCATGTTTTCAAAGTTGCTTTTGCCCTCATTCTCCTAAAGTTTCTCAGCTGTTGGAAGTCTGTCTGTTAAATTGAGGTGTGATACAATGATGTGCTGTGGGTATGAATTAAACTGACATGTTCCAAGATCCCAGTGATGATATGCAGTACATCTTTTAATCATCTCAACTATCTAGACAACATGTAGGTGAAATTCTGCTGCTTGGGTAGTAGCAGATTTTTTTTACACAGTCATTTTTCTCACTTAGGATTTTTTTAGTTACAGAACTATCAATCCTTACCTACGATGGAGACAGACATGATTTAGAATGCTGCCCTCCCAGTTCCAGTGCAATGGATTGTATTTGGATTATTTGAAGATGTCCAGCTATTTAGCTTTTGGGCTTAAAAGTTTGCCCTGACTCATGAAATGTTTGAATGATGCAGATACTTAAAATTGGTGTCCAAGAAAAAAGTGTTGAATTTAAACATCAGTCATTTGAAAGACTTCTTAGAAGTAGCTATTCTAATATCTGGTTGTTGTGACAGAGCGATAATCTGCCTTCACATCAGTAATAGGGGATGAGTGAAAATATATACATATATATATGTTTGTATATGTATATATATATATGTGGACAGCTGCAAGCCTGATGTGCTGCAGACTTACAGCTTTGCTAACCTTGAAACAAATGATTTGTGAGTACTTATTCAAGGTAAATTGCCTGTTTCGTAGGTTTTGTGGAAGAACGCTATCCTTCTCCATTGGAGAATTGCATGTTTTCAGGTGTGGAACATTCCAACCTGTTCTCTTAGAGTTGGGGGAGGATGGGGGGGGTGGGAAAGAGAAGTTTTAAGCTGCAAACTCTTTATTCATATCCAGAATCAAATTAAACCTAAGTCAGTTCTGCCATCCAAGTTTTAGGAAAAAAACTCTCTAGTGTAAAAATGTAAACCTGTTGTTTCCATTTATACTCTATATAGAAAATAAAATCTGATTTCTTGGGAGAATGGAAATTATTTTCGTTTTAGTTCTGTTGCCACCTTCTTCCTTGAAGGGGCTGTGTTAAGACAATATATTCTTGGGACTGATGCAAATCCATATATTAAAAATGAGAGAAATACTGGAAATGGCAAATTCTTACAGTGGCAGTTCCTTACAATACTTAGAGTAAAAATGTGTGGGGAGTGTTGTGTGTGGATTAGAGGCTGTTTCTGTTTTATGGATACTTTTGATTTGTTCATGGAATAATTCTTTAAATCTCTAATGTGTTCTTGTTCTTTGTATTCTCACTAGGACATGACAGATAACGGCAACCATCAGTTGGTGGTGAGAGCAAAATTTAATTTTCAACAGACAAATGAAGATGAACTTTCTTTTTCAAAAGGCGATATAATTCACGTTACAAGAGTGGAAGAAGGAGGCTGGTGGGAAGGAACCCTAAACGGCAAAACAGGCTGGTTTCCAAGTAACTACGTACGAGAAATAAAATCGAATGGTGAGTTCTGAAGGAGCGTTTATTTGCTGCACAGATTCTTGCTTTGGGTAGAGGTTGATAGTTGGTTGATTTGTTAAAAATTAAAATGCTTTTTCTTTGTTTGACTGTATGTACTGTATTATTCATTCACAGCAACCATTAATACTCAAGAACTCTTACTCCCCCACCTCAGTTTGCTACATAGAGTGCTCTAGGAGTTCTGAATTAACAATACACATGCAGAAAACTCTCCCATTCTGTTTGCTTGTCTGTCTCTGTCACAGTTGGGCTGCTCTGACTTGCTTGATCTGAATTCCCAGAATGCTGGAATTTGGCTCTGCTGGCATGCTTTAAGTTGGTGCTTTGGGTTTAAATAGCGAAAGAAGTCCTACAAATCTCTATAAAGGCAACAAAGCTTAAACCAGCACAGCCCCTTCCCCCCCCCAAAAAAAATAAATAAAAGAAACCCACACAAAAAAAATCTCTCAACGTGACCCATTACTTAGAAGTAAACCACTGCAGGATAAATTCCCAGTTCTATCAGAAACTATTAGAAGTTGAGAGTTTTTGGAAGATAATGTATTTGTGGTTTTTCTTTTACTTAATTTTTTATGTATCTTCAACTTTCCTTTATACAGGCTTCACTCTTTCACTGAAGTTTTATTTTGAGCTCCAGACACTTACAGTGCCTCTTGTAAATGTCAGCTTTGTGGCTGAATATCAGAGCTAACATTGCTTTCTAACCCACTACAACCTTGGCATGGGTGACATTCTCTTCTGCCCCTGCTTTGTGTCTCTTTCCTGTCTTGTCTTCCTTTTGGAGATGAGGAGTAAACCTTATAGGATAAAAGTACTCAGGGACTCTGAAAGGCTTTACCACTCTTATCCTTGTCACAGTTCCAATGAAAACATGTACCTTCTGGGCCATGCAAAAATCATTGGCATGACCTCTTTTTGTTTTAGGCAGTCATAGAGATGCGTGATAAAAAAAGTTACATTTTGATGGTAGAACTCCATTGTATATTTTTTTGGCTTTTTTGTTTGGTTTTTTTTTTTAAATTTTTCTGCAGTTGCATCTTCTTACTTTTTTCCTTGATTTGCTATCTACAGGCTAGTTTTGCAGAATGCTAGTCTTAGATCTGTAACTTCATTGTCATTTTCAACTAGATCCTCTTGGACATAGTCATGATGTAAAACTTGCCTTTAATGATCTTCAGAGGTCTCAAATTTGGCTTACCCTGAAAACCAGTTCCTGAAGCCTTTTTTTTGTCTTGTCTGTGGTGTTGTAGCAATCTCTTTCAGCCATGATAACTTTCTTGTTCCATCGTTACTTATGTTACTTATGCAGAGTCTTGTTTGGAATTCATCACTTGGATCTCTTCCGACTCCTGAGACTGGAACCTGGGTCAGCTCTGGAATCAAAGTAGCTTTTAACAGTGAAAATGGGACAGGAAGTGGTTCCCAGCAACTGAAATGAAAGTTCTTGTTTTTTTAATAATACTTCACCCAAATTAAGTACCTCTCCTAAATAGGAAAGTGAGCAAGCTGTGGGACCAAGGTTAGTACCAAGGGCCACTTTAAGTACTGGAAGGCTACTCAAAGGTCTTCCCTGAGCTCTCTTCTTCAGGCTGAAAAACCCCAACTCTCAGCCTGTTTTCATAAGAGAGGTGCTCCAGCCCTCAGAGCATCTTCCTGTCAGTGTTTGGTTATTGATGGTATGACTTCACCTTTCTTCTCCCAAATGTGGCTGAAATTCAGCAACTACTTACAAATTCTGTACAGGCAACACTGTTTTAATTTTTGATGATGAGTTATTTGGAGAACTCCTGGGAAATGGTGCATTTGATTAAATAAATCTTTTTAGTCTGCTGTAACCTGACTTCGGCAGAAGAAGGAAAAGATCTTTCTGCATGTATGTTCTTGTTTTAATCCCCACAGAATTCATAGGCATTAGATACTTAAATGAAAGGATTTTTGTTTCAATTAAAATCTAATGTCAGATAACTGTATATTTGTAATCTTAGCTTGTTTTGTTGCCCTGAGATATTCAAGGAAAGGAAGAAAGAGCTGCGTATTAAAAGGAATATGAGGCACTGGAATGGGTTGCTTAGGGAAGCTGTGAGTGCTCCATCCCTGGCAGAGTTCAAGGCCAGGTTGGACAGAGCCTTGGGTAACATGGTTTAGTGCGAGGTGTCCCTGCACATGGCAGGGGGGTTGGAACTGGATGATCTTAAGGTCCTTTCCAACCCTAACTGTTCTATGAGTCTACTTCCCAATCTGAGGGGAAAAGAAAGATTTGTTTTAAATTGTGGTACAGTTATTGAACTTACCTGAAAAGAAAATAATTTTTTTTTCTTCTATGTGCCCACATTCAAAGGATCAAACAGATTGCTATTTCTCTCTTCCTCTCTGCCTGCACACATATTTTCATTTCCCTTTTTAAACCCTGTAACATCTTGCTTTCTTTTTTTAATGTTCTTTGATCACTAGACAGGAAGTACTTTGAAATGAGAAGACTTATTTCCATCCTGCCATACTGTTACACATGACAGAGGGTTAAAAATTGATGCTGTGTAAACTTGTTAGATATTTGACAGTGTGGCCTTACTGAGTTGTTTGTTTTTCCTTAGATAAAGCAGATCAGGAAGGGGTGAAGGTATAGGGTGAAATCTTGTCTCTTAAACTGCTGCTTCTGCCTTGCACAGTAGAGAGATTTGGAGGCTTAGTTTTGAGGGTTCCTTGGTGGTGAAAGGGGTAGCGGTTACCACAAATGGGATGGATGCTCTTGCTTAGCATCTGTCAGATGTTAATCAGATTTTTTAAAAATCATGTGATTGCTTATCGAAGTGTAATCCATTTTAATGGCATGAGATTACACAGAAGGGACTGTGGCTTTGAAAAGTTCCATTTGATATGTCACAAAATTCTCATTCTTCACAGAAACTAATGTGTCATTCTAGTCTTTCTTCTCTTATGGTTTCTTGACAGTTATATTAGTGTCAGCCCCAGTGCAGATTACAGTGTTGGTGGTTCTTCTGGTTGGATGTTAAAAAAACAAAACAAAATAAACCAAACACTTTTAGCTTGGGGGGGGGGGATGGGGACGACCACGACCTATGAAGAATGCTGGTTTTCTTCTCCTCAGCAATGTACACTTGAAGAGGTATTTTGTTCTCTTGTCAAGTGTTAGTCTATCAGCGTAAGTAGAATAGAGGCTGGGACCAGTGGATCCTACCAGGGAAGAAGCATTGGTAGCATCTACATTGTAGAGTGGAGCATGTTGTGGTAATGCCTGAGCCAGCTGGAGAACTGGGAACAAGTTTAGGCCTGCCCTCCTTGTGCTGGACTTGAACTGATTGATCTAGAGCAACAGAGCTTGCTTGTAGCTGTTTACTCATAGCAACCATATAGTTTTTGGTGTCCCAGCTGGTATGCCTTTCATTCATACTGTAGGATGAAATAACCCAAATCATCAAATCATAGAATCATAGAGTAGTTAGGCTTTGGAAAGGACCTTAAGATCACCGAATTCCAACCCCCCCTGCAGTGGGCAAGGTCATGTCACCCAAGACTCCAACCAACCTGGCATTTGAGCACTGCCAGGGGTGGAGCATTCACAACTTCCTTGGGTAAAGTGCATCTTTGCATCTAGATTACACAACATAGCCTAGGAACTGCAGAAACACACAGTGTTTTTGCAGTAGCAGAGTTGAAGTGCTCTAATACATCCTGAAGGAGTGCTTTGTGGAATAGCATGACATAGACTGTTTCATGAAAACAAAAATGACATAAACAGAACACATGACAGAAGAGAGATGGGAGAGATTGTGATTGCCAAGTAATCTGAAGGCAAGTGAAAGAAGTATTTCCATGTAAATGAAAACAGAACCAAATAAAACATTGAGAAGATTTGGAAAAACTGGTTAGTTACAGTCACTTAGGTAGATGTGTGTAAAGGATCAAATTACTTTATTCTAGAGTTCATGGTATCTTATTTGGTACTTAGGGAAAGGTTACAGAAGCAGCTGCTCTAAGTTGTTTTGGCTCTACTAAGAGTAATTATTTGCTGGAAGAATACTGTTAAGAAACCTGTGCCAACCTCAGTTTCTCCACCCATAGATAATATGTTTACTGAATTCTATCTGGTTTATCACTGGATCCTTCAAAGTACAGTTGAATGTAATGCTTTGATCAAGAAGGAAATCGATAGTAAAAGGTAACTTACTTCTTGGTTTCAGTCATCAGCTGTATATGGTCTCTTCTAGTACTTCAGATGTATGCTTCCTTTAGATTTGGTCAGATGCTGTGCATATTTTTGTTGTGTTTCCACTGTTAATGGATTCACAGTGTGACGGGGGGGAAAAATAGGGAGAAGCAAAGAATCTTCCATATGGGAAAACTTGGTGTCTAGCTTAGGTCATTCTCTTCCAGTGTTTTGAAAAACAGAGCTCATATGTTGGAGTGAGTAAGGTGCCAGGGTTTTGCTAATGTTTTGGGAACCTATGGACTTCATGGACCTATGGACCTCTAAGATCTTCAGATGTTCCCAGTATGCTTGATGGGGGCAGCACCTACTTGAAATGCCCAATGAATTATGCTCTGTATTTCCAAAAGTACTCTAATACTCTATCATGAAGGATGATAACTAACACTTATCTTTGTTTATGCTAAGAAAGTGATTTCTTTTGTGGAAGATCAGGGTTTTCTTCTGTGTGATGCATTGTGCAATAAGCTAATTGCAACAGGGCTGTTTCTTATTCTTCCTTATGAAGCAAGGCAGTGCTTGGAGGCAGAATACCAGACGTGACAGACAACTGGACTGATTTGCTGTGTCTAATTCTGCTGTTTCTACAATAGAAATGGCCTGTGCATTTTAAAAGCTGAATGTTGATTATGGCTGTTCAGGCAAAATGATTTGAATGTGTGATGCTTTTTTGTGTCTTGTTTTTAAGTCTGAATTTGATTGTGTCTCTGATGGATAACTGAATCTGCTGAACAGCTGGTAATATGAATGACTACGTATTTCAGCAAAAAGATCCCCATTTCTTCAGCAGCCTAGGGGAAGAAAAAGTTAGTGGAAGAGATTCATTTTTGCGTCCTTGACCATAACAATTAGCTGGAAGAGACAGATTTCTATGACCAGGCAATGTTTTCCAGGTTAACAGGGATCAAACATCTGTACTCCGATAGAAGAAAAGTATTTACCTTTTTCTTTGTGTAACTCTGGTTTCTCTTTTCATGCTTTTTGGCACATAATTAGCAAACCTTTAGGTATTTAGTGAACCTGAAAGTCAGTATAAATTGTAGGATAAGTCAAGAGATTTCACAGAGAATGAAAGCAAATCACCAGGTTTGTGTAAACTAAATCATTTTAATAGTTCAGTACAAAGAAGCAAATTGTAGTTGTCCCTTAAATTAGTAGCATTATATATGAATGTATAAATGAGTAGCTGTACATGCAGAATGACTGTATGTTCTTGTTTCTCACTGAATGCTGGATGACAGATCTGCTTGGGTTTATAGTTTTGTTCTAAGGGGGTGGGAGGAGCCCTGTCTCTTGGAATTGCTTGGCTGTATATCAGAGCATGTAAGTACTGCAGGACTGGTGGCTGAGAGCATCAGTGTTCCCAGATGAATAATTGTTTGGGATAATGGGTTTTGTGCTGTCTGTCAGCTTATAGCTGACTTGGAGGAGGTGGGCAGGGAACATTAACCGAAAGGATTTACAGTCATCTCTGTACATGGTAAGGAGAACTGGTTTTGACCATGTTTGGCAGTTTTAAGACCATATTTTATTTTTAGAATAGCTTCTTTGAGGAGAGTTCTAGTGCAGTACAGAGAAAAGTCCCTTTAAGGATAATACCACTTGGGTGGTCTTGGGGCCTGAGCTACTCCTTACACACTGCTGGCTAAAGCCTGAGGTCCTGCTGGCCTGCTGGGTGCTCCTGCAAAAGGGTGGCCTGCATCTGTAGTCAGCTCCCATGAGATGGCAGCATCCATGGAATGCAGCTGTGCAGCATTAAGAAGTACTAATTTACCCAGGATGCAGTCCAGTAGAGACTGGTATCATGTGGGTTATTCTGCTTATGGTGGTGTTTCCCTGGGGAGCTTTACTGTCCATGGGAATTCCCTGCAGCTGGCCCTTAGCTTGGCTGACTGAGCTTCTCCTGGAAAGGCAGGTCTGTGTTTGAGATTTGCATAATTTATTCTTAGTGGCCTGAGGTATCAGGTAAACTAGAGTTTAATTATTCATGATTCTTTATTAAAATGTGTTTGAAACAGGAGCTTGCTTTTAAAATGGAGGTAAATGTTTCAATAGGTATGTTTTGATGTGTTTGGTTTTTTGTTTTTGGTTTTTTTTTTTTTCCCTGGGTTTGGTTATTTTGGCCTTTTTTTTTATTGTTTGGATATGAATTTGTGTTTAATTTTCCAGTACTTACTTGAAATTTGCATATTAGACAAGCCTACTTATTTTTCTAAAAAAAGCATACCCCCCAAAAAAATCCCCAACAAAACCCCCTACAAAAAAACCAAACCAAAAACAAAAAAACCAAACAAAGAAAAAAAACCAAAACAAAAAACAAAACACCATGGTGTCCTGATGAATACAGTCTCACAGCATTCTCACTTGCTCGTGTTTAAAGTCAAGTGTGAGAGTTCAAAAAGAGATGCTGTAAGTCTTAGTTGCTATTTTTCCAGCGTGCAGTGTGATGCTTTTGATTGTCTCTCTCCGTATCTGTGGTTGACTCAAAGGAATGTTGAGGATGAGAGGGGACGTTTTACGGGTGTGTTCTCCGTGCCTTTCTGTTCTGAGAGTGAGCAGTCATAACTTTCAGAACTGTTGTTTTGATATTGCAGGCTTATGTAGTCCTTCCAGGAAGAGTGTGCATTACTGAGGAGTAGATTCATTATGGGGTTATAGGAAGGATTGCATGTGTTGTTATGATGGGCTCTATTCTCAAGTGCATAAGCACTTTTAATTTTTGCTTCATTAGGAGTAATAGGTAATTTGTTTTACAAGGGGATTTTCTGGGATAGGCCTCAGGTAAGTCACTCCACTGCTTGTACAGTGTTCTGATCCTCTTATTTCAGCCAGACTGAGTGTAGTGTCCCACCTCTGGTATGTTCAGCCTTTGGTCACTTGCTTTTACTGACTTCATTAAATATTAAAATGTAATACTGCTTTTGCTTGAAAGTATGTATAGTGTTTGGAAGTAGCTGTTGGGTTTGGTTTTGTTTTTAATTGCAGTCTGTGATGATGTTTTGTCTTTGAAAAAATAATTTTGGAAAAGTTGGTTTTATTAACTGGCTTTCTGGTTGTAGGAAAAAGAATCGAAGTTCTTCTGCTTGCCTTCATTGAGGCTAGAGTTTCATTCATTGTGGACATATGAACCATTTTTATTCTTTACCAATGATTCCTAGCACAAGAATACATGTTTCTCATTGAAGCACTGTTTTCACTGTATCTTAAAATATTTATTGTAAAGCAGTTTGTTTGACCTCTAGTGTTGAACTGTGAAATTGCACCACATAAATATTTTAAACCCAAAATATCTTGCATTTCAGAAAAACCCGTCTCCCCCAAATCAGGTACATTGAAGAGTCCACCTAAAGGCTTTGATACGTCTGCAATTAACAAAAGTTATTACAATGTGGTGAGTGATCCTTTTTCCTCCTTGTGAGCTGTTACATACAGTAGAACATCATCTAAATAAATGCTTTCATCTGCATGAAAAAAATGGGCAGTCTTTTTAGAGCCTTGTTGCCAAAACTAGGATAGGGGTTTTACTGAATTCTCATATAAACAAAGACCATTGTTAGTATAGTAGAATATCACAGAATATCTTAAGCATGATGCAAAATATAGTCTAAAGTGATTAATAGGCATTTCTGCAATATATTATGCTCATTTTGTTTGCTTTGCTAGTTTTATTTTCCCTTCCCCCCTTCCCCCTCAGTATGCAATCCATCTTCCCGCTGTTTTAAAATGGTGAAGAAGTTTTGTCCTTTTTGTTGAACAAGAGATTGAACATTTTGAAAGAATTTGCCTCCTTTGTATTTCTGCTTATAAATCAACTAAATAATTAACTTCTGGAACTTCTCCCTTACATTGATAGGTAGATTTCACAGCAAAAGGGGTATAGCCAGTCGGCCTTTAACACCACCCCAAGAATTCTTAATCTAGTACTCAGACGTCTTTAGCAGATGCGTGTAAGAAACATGCCAAACTCTAAATGTTTTGTTGTGACCATTTTGAGAATCCTTTATTTACTAACAGTAACTAGACTGGGCAGCAAAACGCATCTTCCTGTTTTTGTTAACTACTGCTCCCTGCTGGTGTAAAACCTAAACACAGTGTTTCTGTCCCTTTTCTTTGAAGCAGCTGTCATTGTCTTTCATTTTATTTGTCAGTTTTTAGAGGGGATGGTAAAGCATCGTTTTATGCTTTTGTCTTCTGTGGTTGTGGCATGAGTAATGCCAGCCACCTGGAAGAACAGAGCTGGTTTGCATATAGTCCCCTAATTGAAAACAATGAAGCAACCTCCTGTTTGCTCTCTGTGGCTTGCTTGGTGACTGTTGTTAGCTGTAATTCTATGGCAAAGTGAGGGTCCCAATTCTTTGCCTATTGTAACCCACACCTGCTAGCCATGATGGGAAATATCTGTGCAGGCACAGCTTCCTTCAAACTGTGGGAAGTAATGATTTTACTGTGGTGCATATAGTGGATAGTTTTTATTTATTTTTTATTTCGCTGTGTCTCTTTAGAATCTTTCTATTTTCCCCCAAAGTTGTTGTAGTACATGGTAGCAAATATGTCTTCTCTGTGGTTGTTTTGATGTTAAGACCTGTGTTTTCCAATGCAAGTAAACTGGAGTAAGTGCAGCAAAGGTGAGGATTTAGTTCCTTCACTAGGTAGAGGACTGCTCTTACTTTATATCTACGTTGAATTTTTAATCAGAATAAATTGGCAGCAGTCTCGAGCATTAGTTCCTTACATTTGAGTTGTGAGGTGGGTTTTTGTTTTGTTTGTTTGGTTTTTGGTTGTTTTGGTTTTTTTTTTAAGTCAGTGGTAAATCCAGTCTCATATGATCTGATACTATTTTTCCCTGATAGACCTTAATATGATGAAAGGTAAGAGTTGCAGCTGTTTAATTTGGGACTAACTAGAACTCCAGTTTGGCTATGTCCAAAATGAGTTGAATCACGTGGTAGTGTATTTTATTTTGTAAGAGTAACACAGGAGACTTTTGGTGTGATAGTGTACTTCAGTGAATATCATAGGAAGTAAATGATTGAATTTGCGTAAAACCGTAGTTAAGACTGCTGACCTTGTAAAAGGCCATACAATTTTGAAATACCACCTTTGGCTTATGTGCTTTTTGTAGTTGTTCCCTGGGTGATGTTTTATCATAATCAAGGAGATTCAAGCTGCTAAATACTTTGGGAAACAGGTAGCCATAGCTGGCTTTTAAAGTGGCTTAATTTACAAAATGAAACAAAAAGAGGTGAAACTAGTGACCAATCACACCTGCTTTTACAGTTAGGTTATTTTTCATCTTGCTCAGGTGCAGCCTTCTTGGTGCAGTTGACTGATGTAATGAGATTCCTGTTGTTAACTGTTGATGGCTTTGTTGGGGGGTGAGGAGGGCCCACAGGAGTTACTAGTTCATAATATTAATGTATGTGGTGAATTACAGGACTGGCCCTAGAGTGCTGTTCTTAAATCTGCTTGCAGTGAACTGCATAATTTTCCTGTTACTACGTTTTTCTACAGTGTGGTGAGCAACTCTCACATATTAAATATGAAAAATGAAATGTTTCCTCTGGCAATATAACTATAAAATAATTCTTTAATTATCGAATATGTAATGATTTTTACGTGTAGCTTAACACAAACAGCAAAACCATTCATTGAAGTGAAAGCAGTTTAAAGCAATTGAGTTTTTGTTCTGTCTTAATACGTAAGCTGTGGACATGGTACTTCCTTATGCTGGAAGTTTTACCAGTCTGTACTGATAAAGAAAATTGAGACCATACTGAGGTAAAAACATCCCCAAATAAACCTTTGGCAACTGGTAGCTAAGAGGATGTTCCTCGTGCTCAAGAGTAAGCATTAGCATTTGTGTTAGAGGCTGTCTTGACAAGCAAGCGTGATTTGAGGCTTGTACTCTGGGATTGCTTGCTATTTTTAAGTTGTGGCTATCTTCCACCATATGGATACATGCTCAGACCCTGTAAACCTCATGGTTATTTATTCCTGTGATTCCTAGGAAAGGATTTGTGCTTGTGTAGGCAGCACCTGTGAATACATTCGACTGAGGGCAAAATCAAGAAGCAGTTCAGAGGAAGTTCAGGAAGTGGTAGGAGAGCCTCTGCAAATCTCCCTCTCTGGGAGAAGGGCTGAGATAGGCCAAGGGAAGGGTGCTTAATGTAGAGAGGAGACTGTTTTCACCCCTTTCCTCTGTTCTTTGCTCCCTTGTCAGTGTGCTCTTTATGGATTCAAAGAGCTCCATCTGAAGTTTGTAACATGAATCACATGCCTTCTAGTCTGTGCTTTATTTAGCTGCATCTTGCACTAGGTGTTGCTGAGAAGACAGAACACATTTGGTCTGTGCTTACATTTTACCTGCCTTGGGAACGCAGGTTAGTAGAGAATAACTAAAGCTAGCTATAAAGTCTTGTCTTCCATAAAGTGATAAAAGCCTACAGCAGTGTGTAATAACAAGCCAGACTTGTGACCAAGCATGAAGCATTTTTCATGTAGAAGTATTTTAGTAACCTGTTACTGAAGAACTGGGCATATTGTTGTGGATTATCCCCTGAAAACAGAACAGACCTTACTCTGAGTTTTACTTGAGATCCCTTGAGAACTTTGTGTCCAAAATAAGATTAGGTGATCTCCATTTACAGGACAATTCCTTGAGATCAGGTAGCTGTTCTAAAAGCAGGTAAAGAAATGGGCAAATTTCAGATGGTATGAGTACTTGGGTGATGTCATTTTTCAT
Source organism: Loriculus beryllinus (assembly GCA_039877255.1). Lineage (NCBI taxonomy): Eukaryota > Metazoa > Chordata > Aves > Psittaciformes > Psittacidae > Loriculus > Loriculus beryllinus. The sequence continues at coordinate 5,908 of JBCJKH010005959.1, read as the reverse complement.
TTAAGTGTTTGAGAAGTGGTAGAAAATAAGCACTCCTTTTGTGGCTGCACTATTGAAGTTGGGTCAAGAGTTTGTTTTTATTGAAGTTCATAACAGTTTTTGAGGACCCTTGAAAGATGTTATATTTGTGTGGTGCTTTACATTGCCCCTGTCAAGGGCTTGTTTTAAGGGGTACATCTGTCAGATTCTCATGATCCAAGAAAATTAGACATTGATCACCATTTTGCTGAAGTATGTGATATTTCTGTTGAGTGCCATACTCCTGTAAAATGGGGAATGTGCTGCAGGATTGTGCATGAGCATAGCTGTGAATTCTGCCTTTTCTCCCTCTGATTTGAAAGGAGATCAGCTTCATGTAGGTCATTTTAAATCCATTTTGGGCGGTAGTTTTTGCCTTAGGGAGGTGGTTGGGGTTTTGTGTGACAGAATTGTTAACCATGCTTGAATTTTCCATGAGGGAGCTTGTGTTGTATGAGCTCAGTTGTCTGTGCCTGCCATTCATCAGTGTTACAGACTGCAAAAGCTGCCACTTCAATGCTGCTCCTTTGGTACCCGGTCTTATCTGTGCAAATGTTGTGGTGGAGTTGTGGAAACAAAGTCTTCGAGGTCTCATGGGGTCTTGCAGCAGCCAGAATGCGCAGAAGGCAGGAAGGGGAAGAAAGGTGATTATTAGAGCATGCGGGTGAGATGTGGATATGAGGAATGTAAGGGTGCTCTGGTGCCGAAATACTGGGTTGCAGTACTGACTACTGACTACTTACTGCTTCAAAGCACAGTCCAAGCTTTTAATCCTCATAGCTTCTCGGTGAAGTAGGTAAGTCAAGCTGGGAGGATGCAAGATTTCACAGAACTGATGTTTCAGAGCTGTGTAAGAGAGATTATTTTTTAAAGATATTAAAAGCTAAAGAATGTTGTATGCAGTGGAAAGTACTTGTTAAAAAAAGATTTAATGTGCTTGGAAGTATATAAAACTGTGTGTATGTAAAGTATTGTGTAACACTGAGCTACTAGAATAATGTAAAACAAGATTCTAGTATATCTAGTAGACTGCACAGGTTTTGAAGCAGTTTTACTTACAGCTGCATTTATTTTCCTGTTCCCAGTAATTAATAAGGTTCCCAGTTCTAGTTTTTAACATTTCCCATTCTTCCTCCTCTGTCCCCAATTCCATATTTTCCGTATCACAAAGAAAATCCTCAGATGAGAGTCCAAACCAGCACAGGAAAATAATGGAGTGTGTCCAACATGGAACTAGTTTTACTTCAGCTTTTTCAGACAGCTGTTTACAGCAAAAAACGGGAATGCTCTTTGAGAAAGTGGAGTGATTGTGCAGCATTTCAAGACCTCTACCAAATTTGTTAATTTTTTATCTTTGAATGTCTTTTAATGCTGTTCAGTGCTTCCATCAGGACACTGTTTTTTGTCTTTGGCTTTCAGTCTCCTTTTCCCTGTTAATGGCTATGTAATGACTTTGGGCTGGGAGATATTTGTAGGAAAAGCTGTATTTGAAAAGGTCGGTCTTGCATCTAGTTTTGCACCTTATGGATGTTAAGTACTTTTATGCTTAACAATATACTTTCTTTGGTTTATATATGTGTAAGAGAATACGGGGTTTAATTAGTGGTATGATCAGTGGAAATTGTTTCTTTCCTTTTTTTCCTTAGCGTTTTTACATTTGTGTGCCCTATTGTAGTTTATGCCGTAGTTTCGTAGTTAGTAGCCATAACTTTCCCTATGACATTCTTCTGTCATGGTGTTTAGCACAGAATGGAGACATTTTAATCTTCAGTTCAGGATTCAGATCTCCAACAAAAGAATGAACTCAAAAGTGGTCTCTCTCCCAGTCTCTAAATGAATAGAAGCATTCAAGGAATAAGAAGAATCAATGACACCAGTGAAAGGAACAGTGAATTCTTCATTGACGTACTGAACTATTTAAAGTTATTTCATCAGGTTTGCATTTAGGACTGAATGGCTTTTTTATTTCCTAAGAAAGAGTATTGACTAGAACAGTGAATAATGCACTCAATTACAGTTGTTACTATAAATGTTGAAATGAGATATTACTGTAGCCTTGACAAATACGGCATGTAGCAAGATGAGGTTTGTGGTGTGCCTTATGACCAGTGAATAGCAGAAATTTTTCAAAGCTCAGCTATGTTCATTGGACTACATTTAATTCTAATGGTTCTCTTACTAAATCACTAACATTTTGGAGGCAAAAAATAATCTGCCTGCTAAAAGCACAGTAGAACTTGATGTGAATGCATTGGAGGATGTCCTACAGCAGGCTGCTGGGAGATGGCCCTGTAAAATGTTTTCTTGTACACATTTGGGGATATTCCAGTTGTCTGATTTATATTCAGCCAAAAAACAAGCGTGTTCTGTATTCCATAAATTCTTGGCTTTGCATCAGAATCTGTTACAATTTTCTCCTGGTAGTATAGTTTATTGTACTCCCAGTGGAAAGTTAGGCAACCCTGTTTAAAAAGAATGCAGTAATGCTAATGATATGCTAAGTAAAGTTGGCAACTACTTGATATTTAGAAATCTGTTAATATTCAGACCTTCTAGACAGAACAGTACATCTGAGTGAGTAAATACTTTGCTAGCAAAATTAGTTATATGTTGCAATTGAGACTGCAAAACAACACCAGGTGTTCATTTCTGTTACAACTTCTATTTTATCTGCTTTACCAACCTGTGATGATCTTTAGCTGTTCTGAAGTACATGGAAGGAGTAATTACCTCTAGCTTTGAAAGAGCACTATATAGCTCTCAAATTTTACAGTAAAAGTTAAGTGTAGTGAAATTCCTGTTGGCTTACTACTTCTTTTTTTAATATCACTAGAGGATGACTCATGGTGTGTGTGTAGTGGGTTTTTTTTCCCCTGTGGATTTCATAGATGTATATGCTTTCTTGCTGATACTTTAATTTTTAATGTAGGAACACTCATTTAAGTTTTCCTAGTGCTAAGTAAATTTTAGTGTGCTTTAAAAATGGTATTGATTTGACCACTTTGAAGTATCTCTTAAAAAGAAACCAATTAGCAACTGTCATTTATTGTAGGTGCTACAAAATATATTAGAAACAGAAAATGAATATGCTAAGGAGCTACAAACAATGCTTTCAAACTACCTGCGACCATTACAAGCCAGTGAAAAGTATGTGAGTTTGTTTTGTTTTCAAATGAAGCTTAATATCTCTTGTGTATTGGGGAGGGTCACAACTTCCATGTCTGAATTGTTTTGTGTAGTCTGAATGATTCTTGAGGCAGAGCTTGCATTTTTGTATTCTGTTTGCTTGCTTCCTAAAGGAATCTGGTCCTTGATCTAAAACCAGTAAGCATTTTTTTTTTGAGGTTGTAGCTTTTGTTAAAGCACAATTAGTCAATAACTGCAAACCTAAACACCTTTTATTTGCTTTGGCTCCAGGTTAAACATGGCAAATACTTCATACCTAATGGGAAACCTCGAAGAAATAAGTTCTTTCCAGCAAATGCTTGTACAGTCTTTAGAAGAATGCACCAAGTAAGTACTGTGCATACCAGAAACTGTAAAATTCTAACAAGCAACTATTTTTTATTATTTTAATTGTTGTGTAGTAGTTAATAATGATTTTTGCTCCTCTCACTTTTAAGGATAGTTGCTACATCAGTACAGTAATAGGTGTTTGGATGATACATTGATTGCTTGTTCATATAGATGCTCTAGGATGCAATTGAAAAGATAGGAACTTTAACATAGTTTGATGGCAGTTTATGGATTTCCATGATGCAATTGCATATCAATGGGAAAGTGGTAGAGGAAGTGGTGTTTTTGTTTAGGAGGCATAAATTCTCAGTCTTTCCTTAAAGTAAGAGAAAGAATGAAGAGAGCTTAAGTTGGCATGGAGGAAGGGGTAAGTGACTTGGACAAAACACGCTCCGTGTGAATGCCTGTGCTTAGTATTCTTCTATCCTGAACAATGGTGGTCATAAAAATGTGCTGGGAGATTCCCGGGGGTACTGAAGTGTTACTGCAAATATTTTGTTTTACTTTAGTTTCATAAATGTACCCATCATGCCAAATTGTATTTTCAGTTTAGCTTTTATCACAGCATATTGACTTGAGTGTCCAGCTTCCTTCTGTTTTTAATCTAATTCATCCTAATTCCTATCATGTAGAAGAATGCTTGCCCTGCTGCCTTTTTTTTTGTCATTGTGCCATGGTTTTTTGGCTGGTGAATGTGTTCTGTAAACTCCCTGGCTGAAAATAGATTTATCATTTCATTTTATTTTTGGCAAGGAACCTAGAATTCAGTCATTCAGGCACTTCATATTGCAGCATCCGGTGTGGTGCTCCTAACTTGACATGTCAGAATGACCATATGCCGATGTCCTGCCAGTTGTAGTGCTGCCAGCCTACCTTGCTTGACAAATTTCTGTTCTTGTGTGTGAGAACTGAATGTGTTTTTGAGCTCCACACCCCTTTCGAGTCAGTTTGTCGTTTGAGTTTTCTCTTAACAAATCCTGGCAGGTACTGCAGTGACAGAAACTTTCTGGTGCTTTTCTTCTTGCCTGCACTGCTTTGATTTATTTAATCCTTGTTGTTAAAAGGTGGGTTGTGTGTTTTTCACAATGCATAAGGTGGTAGTGGGTGCTTTTTGTGTTTTGAGCAAAGCAGTTGTTTGGATGTGGTTTGGTTTCAGTTGTGTGCCACCCTGCCCTCAGCTTTGAAGCTCTTCTGGTGCATTGCTGAAGGTTTGTCTTCTTTGAACTTGTCCAAGTTGGCCTCTGCTGCAGCATCACTGTAGTACTCCATCTGTCACAGGGCTGGGAACACTTCTCTGCCTGCCTGGATGCTGGGCAGCAGTGGACAGATTTGGTTGGTGTTCTTCGTTTGTGATGTCTCTTTTTCATTAACCAAATGGAAGTGGTATATGAAAGGAGTCTGATTAGCATTGTTTGAGAATCTTCTGGCTGATCCGCTTCAAAAGCTTGTGGTGGGTTTTTTTGTTTGGTGGGTTTTTTGTTTTGTTTTTTTTTACTGATCAGCTTTAGGTGCTCTTTTCTTTTGATAGTTATAAAAGATCTGTAACTGTCAAAACAGAGGGATGCTCTTGGAGTCTTCAGTTGCAAAAGGGTGCATTTCTGATAATAAAACAGGGCAAGAGCACTCCATGCTCCATTCTCTTGAAGACAGAAAGTGGTCTGGTGCTCTAGGTCTCTTCCAGATCTGTGACCCAGTGCCAAAAGTCAGTTTTGCAGTGGCTCACACAGGAGAGAGGAGTCGCTGAAGAAAGTCAGTGTCTATCAGGCGATTGCTCTTTTTTTTTGGGGGGGGAACGGACGATGGCGACGGGGGAAAGTATTTTATAACAGGAGATGGAACAAATGTCTCCTGTTCAAAAAGAGTTAAAATCTTCCATTCACTTGGGAGTGGAAACTGTCAGTCTGTGGCTGTACTTCTCAGTGTCTAGGGGGAATGGCACAACCCACACAAGCTGGTGAGTATGTACTGCTTAGATGTAATCTCTTCTATAGCAGGGTGAAGACAGTGGCTGTCTTTGTCTTTTAGGTAGTATCATAGACTTACATCCATGCCCCATAAAAACTGGCTGGGTTTTGCCCTCTTTTCTTTATGTCCCTGCATTTGCAGTCATAGCGACTGTGTTGCTTTTCTTTATCTTGTTCTGTGCTAGAGTACAAGCAGGTACTTCATGTTCTGGGATAATCCTGAAGTGAAATGGGAATAAAATTAAAAAAAAAACCAAACAAACCCCAAACAAAACCAACAATAAACCCAAACAAAAACAACCCCAAAAACCAAACCACCCCTACCCCCTAAAAAAGAATAAAACAAACCAAAACCCCCCACCTGGGAAAAAAAAAACAAACAAAACCACCAAAAACCAAACCCCAAAACA
>JBCJKH010005954.1:0-16353 GCA_039877255.1 Loriculus beryllinus | reverse complement strand
CTGATAATTTTTCCCATCCAATATTATACTTGTTATATGCAGTAAGTGAATCATGGTCCCATCATCATTGCAGTAGTATTGCAGGTGGCCTCTGTTGTGTTTTCCCTTTCCCTCTTTTATGCATTAACCTTCTTCACCAGCAGAAGGGCACATGGTAGAGGAAGTCTAACAAATGATGGTGATGGGGTCATAGAACAACCCTTGATTCCTGATTAGAAATTTAAGTTCAAGCAGTGTACAAAGAAGTAAATCTGAAGGCAAAATTAAAAGTTAACATATTCAGAACTGAATTTGCTGCACATCAGAAATAAATGGGATTTCATGTAAACTGTTATCTTGACAGTAAAATAGCTAAAAACATTGCTAATGTATTAGCCAGCTAGGTGAAATTACACATCTACAAAATCATGATGTAAATAAAACCCTAGTTTTTTACTCACAAAACCAAAACCATAAATGAGAACTAGTGAGCCCAACTAATAGTTACCAGTTATAAACATTCAGGAGATTTAACTTCATACTGTTGTCCAAAAAAAATCTTCCCCTTGCCACAGTCTGGAGTATTTTGAATAGAAATTGTTAACTTTATTTCCTTAAATTCATGTATTGCATATGAAATCTCAGTCTTACTGTGGTTTATGGGAGTTTTGCTGTTGATATCAAGGACCAAGGATTTCATTGCAGCTGCTGTTTTCCTTGAATCTTTGTTGTTTGTAGTTACAGGGCTTTATTATAGACATGCATGAAGTGGAAAAAAAACACTGAATGAAAGGAAGACTTTATGTTGGCTATGTGTATCCTAAATGCAGCTAAGACAATGTTTATCAAATTCTTCTTTCAGTAGCATTGATAGAAAGTGTAAAATCTCACTCCTAAAGTCCATTATTTGGAATCTGTACAACAATTTGAGGACAGAATATGCAGACACTGTGCAAATAACAGTTACAAAAAAATAAACCTACGCTACAAAATGAAGTACTGCAATTCTGCACTGTGGCAGTAAAATGCACAGTTAACATACATACTGATATATGGTATGTGAAAAAAAATGCAGAGCTAAGGAATTAATGATACTGCTGGAAATTGAATGCAATTTTTAATATATTTGCTGTTAAAGCACCTAGAAATTAATATGTGAAATTATGTGCTGTTAGTTGGTACATTTCTTGTGTTTGTATTTTGACAATGTAACAAGACTTTTATGAAAATATATAAATTGTAGCAAAATACCTGGGCAGAATTTCTTTAAATTTACTCTTACATATTAGTCCAAAATAAATATTAGGCATTTACATAAAGTATATTTAATGCTCTGTGAACACAAGTTTTAAACAGCTCCACACTTGTGCAGATTTCTTATCCTTAAGTTATACAGTAGGTGGTTCATTTATGATGGAAGAACACGATCATTTGTATAACAAGGACATATTTGTACATCTGTGCACTCCCTTTCAGGAGCAGCACAGAGCTAGAATTCATCTCACTCCTGGACTTACTTCCAGTAAATGAAAGGGTTGAGTAACCAACATGCTGGCTAGACTTCCCTCCCTTCCTGTTCCCTGAGAGCCAGGTCTTTGCCCAGTCCGCCCTTCCTTCCTGTCTTAAAAGTGCAATGACAGATTTTTAAAAAACAACTATATTGACCTTTTATCCCTATTAAAGACACACACTGTAAATTCAGCAGAAACAGTATGGCTTGAGGAGATTTAACAGGAGTCACTTTGACTTTTTGTGGTTAATGAAATTGTGTAGCAGGATTTAGAGAACAGCATTGATAAATATGTCTGTGAACGTACAGGAAGGCCTGATTGAAACTTTTTCTTTACAGTTAAATATAATGACTCTTACAAGGTAGTTAGGTCTATTTGGAGACATACTTATTCACAGGGCCTCTTGTGGTAAGACAGGGGTAATAGTTTTAAACTAGAAAAGGGCAGAATCAGACTAGGTATAAGGAAGAAATTTTTATTGTGAGGCACTGGAACAGGTTGCCCTGAGAAGTTGTGGATGTCTCATCCATGGAAACATTCAAGGTCAGGTTGGGTGAGGCTTTGAACAACATGATGGAAGACAGCCCTGCTCATTGGAGGGGGGTTGGACTGAATGATCTGTAAAGCCCCCTTACAACCCAAAGCATTCTATTATTCTGTGATTCTATTACAGTCTTCGTAGCAAACCCTTTTTCACTGCATTAACAACTGGCATTATGCCAGCTTCAGGAAAACTTGAAAAACAACAGAGAAGTAATTGAAATGTCTAAGCATCCTGAGCTGGTAGAGAATATTTTGCACTGACACTAGGTGATTCATGTGTTTTAAGTATCTATCTGAAGTCTTACACTTGAAGGGGTTGGTATAATTGAGCTTGGGCTAGTGTAGTAATTCTTCGTGAAAGCCTCCTGTCACTCCTGCAAGCATTGCCTATGTGCCACCTTCCACAGCAACTTCTTTCATATTTCAGGGTAATAAATTGTATTGGAAACACTGGATTGAAAGCTTTCCTAAAATAGTGCTTTTATAGAAACTTATTTTTACAGGGCCAGATGTTTAAGCTTTCTAATGCTCCATGTTTAATTATAGGCCATAGCACCTGAACAATAGTACTTTATCCTCAGAGTGTCTCATTAACTCTAGACCACAACATCACTATGAATTAGATTCTGAAGCTGGAAAACTGCAAGAGATCAGAGCTATTGATCTAAACTAACTGCCATCCACAAAAGTTTTCTTTTAAGGCTTTTAGTACCATTTGAGAATTGTATGTAGGGTGCTAGATCTTCCACTTTTGCTCGTCTTAGTCACGGAGTTCACACAAGTTTGGTCTTACACGAGACATTAAACCCAGTTGTTGTTCCAGAAGCACTGAAATGAGCTGGTTTAAATCCAAGCAGGTGGATAAACCTGGCAAAGTTAATGACATAATCAGCATGCTTAACATGAAGTAAATACTTCAGGAGTTCACTCCTTTTACTGATCACTTTGCAGATCAAGCCCTGAGTGATCTTGAGGTGGTCACAAATCTCCAGGTCATGAATTTATTTGTATTAAAAATAGTTGTATGAATGTACATAAATGCTGAAGCTGTGAACATTCAGTTGCAGTACATATATAATCCTTTTCTATAATAATGGGGTGGGTTTTTCACCATAGTTTTTGATCTTTTCATGTTTTGCAGCTTTATGGTTTCCTGTAATAGGAAGTTTAAGTCATAGTTTGGTCATTACATGTTCAGTAACATTTTCAGTAATTGATGACACCGATCATACTGAACGAGCAGTAATTTTCTTTTCCATTATTCCACTAGAACTGTTTAATCAGGAACTCTTAATGAATGATTGTAAACTATGTTTTACTTATTTGTGCACAAAAAGACACGGGAAACTGTAAATGTTTTCCTATTATAAAAGATAAATCTAAGTTATCATATGTGTGAACCTAATAAGGCGGGCACATCTGTGCATTTGGTTGGATAAGATTACTGCAAAGTTTCTGGAGGGGCATCTAGCAGTCAGATACAACTCGCAAGACAGTATCCCTGATTCATCACTTTTTCGTTCCTTATAAGTGCTCAAACTCAACATTGTGTAGCAGATAAAAATAAACCCCTTGAAGAACTAGAGCATTTTCTGGTGTGTTGTAAGATGTGATACACAATTTCAATGCATTTTAGTAACATCAATATGAAGACACAATTGACATAAAGTCCATTACTGTATTTCTGCTCATGTTTCATATAATTGTAGAATGATAGAATCTTTTAGGTTGGAAAAGACTAAGATCGTTGAGTCCAGCCACAAACCCAACACTGCCAAGTCCACCACTAAACAATGTCCCTAAGCGCCAAGTCTGCATGTGTTTTAAATATGGGAAATGCAGAATATTAAGTCACTGCTTATACCATGGGTCTCAAAAATGAAATGAAAACAGGAAAGAACACATCTAACCATTGAGTTAGTACATGTTTTAAGGAGGAGGAGGAGGGGAGACTTGAACTTAGCTGATTTATTGATTTGTTGTATTTTTCCCATAGGTTATAAGCTCAATGAGCTCACTTTCAGAATATTGTCTGCCCTCTATCCTGCGCACTTTGTTTGATTGGTATAAAAGACAGAATGGCATAGAAGATGAATCTCATGAGTACAGACCAAGAACAAGCACTAAATCTAAAAGGTACAATTTTGACTGTGCTTGTACACATTGTTGATACGTTCTAACATAAAATGTATTATATTTAACCCATCAGCTTTTGTTGAGGTTACAGTTGCTTGAAAATTGTCATGTTTCATTGTTTGTTCCTGGAACTCTTCTGTCAGCTTCTAGATGGACCAAGTAAGTGAAATCACTAAAGCTCTTAATGTTTATGAGAATTGTACTGAATCTACACAAGCAGTGGTGACTGTTTCAAGCAGATGGCGGAACTGTCCCTTTAACATTTGATTTTACAAAAAGTATTGTATATTTCATGTTATCTTCTCAGTACACTTTGAAACTGTAATCTGGTGATCCAAATGAATATTTTTTGTGTTTGCTAAAGCTACTCCCCTCAGACATTTATGCCTCTGTGGTCTGCACAAGGAATGCATTTGAATGTTTGACAAGTGATGCTAAAGTTATAAAAAAAAAATAAATCTTGAACGGTTTTAAAAAGAGTATGTAGTTTGGTTGTGAATTCTCCATTGGGACTTTAAGGCATTTCTCAAAATCCATCACAAGTCTAAATGTGTATTTGATGGCACAAAATAATTTATTATGTTTGTCTCCAAAGTGTAATTGAGAACTGTCTGACTGGTGCCATCAGCAAGAAAAATGACATGAAATCCGCCTGTTAAAATATAGAATCCAAAATTTTCCTTGTTCTTGTTTTGTTTTGTTTTGCTTATTTGTTTTGTTTTTTGTTTTCCTGAAAAAGTTTTGTTGTTGATCATAAACCAGAAAAAAGAGGGAGGAAATGGAGAGTGATATTTAAACACCTAAAGGAAGGTGAAAGTAACAAGTTTAGGATTAGTCTGTTTATCTCAGATTTTAAGAGCATATAATTTCTGAAATACAGGACTGCAGTTTAAAAAGTAGAACACAATCTCCTGTCATCTGCATTTGTATAAATGAAGAAAGCATATAATATGAATTATTGCATATCTTCTAAATATTGTGTTTCTTGGTTTAATTTTGCAGTGATGAACAGCAAAGGGACTATTTAATGGAGAGAAGAGATCTGGCTATTGATTTTATTTTTTCTTTAGTATTAATAGAAGTTTTGAAACAGGTATGGCATTCTTAAAGTGTCCACTAACTAATAAATAATGGAAATTACCAATAAAATTGCATTTTAGGTTTCTTCTTTCTATTTCCGTCCTTAAGAGTCTAATAAAGACATGAGATGCATTGTGCATGCTTGGTTATTGCTGTCTTTCTCGCACATGTGTGATACATAGTATTCTGTGTTCATACAGACTTTACTCTGCCAAGTGTTTGAAGCTAAAGTATTTCTTTTTAAATGGCTGACTTATCTGAACCATTTTGTGAGCTATATGCTGTTTCTGCTGTCACCATATTTCTGTATGGAAGGTACCCATGGGTAATACTAGCATTAAGGTATGCAGGTAGAAGTGTAATATATGTGTACTCATTATGTTTTATTTTGTATTTCCAGATTCCACTTCATCCTGTAATAGACAGTTTGGTAAATGATGTTATTAACTTGGCTTTCAAGCACTTTAAATACAAAGAAGGGTAAGGCTCCTTCTCATACAAAAAAAAAAAAGAAAAAAACTATGAAAAAAGATTACTTTCTTAATTTTCTTAAATAGCAGTGGTTTACACAGCATGCTTTCTCAACCAAGAATTCTTTCTTGTCTCTCACTAGGTACCTTGGTCCTAACACTGGAAATATGCATATTGTTGCGGATTTATATGCAGAAGTAATAGGTGTTCTAGCGCAAGCAAAGTAAGCAAAATTGAATATCTTATTTCCCCCATAAATCTGAGAAGTTCTACTTGCTTAGTATGTGAATATTTGGATTTTCTTACTTTCTTAAAAGGTAGTGTAGGGATAGATGATTTCAGCTCATTGGCCCTCTATTCATCTTGGTGTTCTAGAGCATAGAGCTCTAGGGAACCACTGGCTTTCTGTATGTAGTTTAGTAATACTGAATAAATTCAACTTGACTACAGCAGCATTATTTTTCTTATCTCAGCAATGACGTCTGTGGAAATCCCAATGGGTTGAATAGAGCTATTTTAATTATCTTTTTCCATACGCTATTTTTTCTCTAGCTGAGCAAACCTAAAAATGGCTGTCCTCCAACATAACAACATTTTTAGGTCTCTCTGCAGTTATTTCAGTTAAGAACTTAATGCATCTGCTTTTGAATCCTTCATCCTGCACTTCTTAGAGTAGACGACATGAAACAGTTCATAGAATCACAGAATGGTTGGAAGGGACCTTAAAGCTTATCTAGTTCCAACCCCCTGCCTTCCACTAGACCAGCCTGCTCAAAGCTCCGTCCTACCTGGCCTTGTATGTGGTTCAGGTCGTAGTTTTGAATCTGGAAGCAGATTGAGAAGTTTGTGTACCCGATATGACATCTTATAATACACATACACCACAAACTAAGCAGAGGGTGAAATTTACTGCCTCAGCATAGTGATCTCTGTCTCCTGACTTCTTAATGTTCTTGAGAATAAGTCTGCCTATAAAACCAATCAGTTTAGCTTGGTGTAGCCAAAACATTTTCTGTTCCTGAAATCATGTAACTTTCACAGACTTCAGCTATGGCCTTACTTGGGCTTCAAAATTGGCTGGGTTAAAGGGAATAGGGAGAGTGACATCTGGATCAAGTTGACTGTCAAAGGCAAAATGTAACTTTTCCATAAATACTGCTTTTTTTCTTCAGTTCTGAAGAGCCTTGCTAAGATGTTAACTACCACTAAAGGGTTTCTTCCTGCCAACTTGTTTCTTTCAACTCTCTTGTGTTTTCTGTCAGAAGCAATAACAAAAGATTGTTACATACTACATCTGCCCGTGAAAATGACACTCTTCATTTCATCTCAAGAAGGATGGGTGATCTTCCTTAAGTTATTTTTATGGAAAGTCTCAAAAGACACCTTCAGTAGATTTTTGGGCAGATCAAAAATGGTCACAGACCCTTCCATCCCAATCTGTAGTTAATGCTTAAGTGTTGCTTTAATGGCTACTAGGAAAAAAAAGAAGTGAAGGGAGGAACAGCCTTTTCATGAAAAAGAGTATTTCCACTGGAATGGGTTGCCCAAGAAAGTTGTGAGTGCTCCATTCCTAGCAGTGTTCAAGGCCAGGTTGGACGAAGCCTTGGGTGCCATGGTTTAGTGTGAGGTGTCCCTGCCCATGGCAGGAGGGTTGGAACTAGATGATGTTAAGCTCCTTTCCAACCCTAACTATTCTATGATTCTGTGATTCATGGTTATCATTCATGCATTTTCTTTAGAAAACATTACATGTACTTACAAGAAATCTATGTTTCATCTTGGATTTTTGAAAAAAAAAAAAAAAAAAAAAGTGGGAGGGAGTTGTTCTAATGATATTGTTAGCTCTTAATGTAAAAGAGGGGTGTGGTAAAAAACAATCTGAAATATGCAGTTATCTAAAGGGACTAAGACCAGGCTGTATATTTCATGTTCTTTTCTGAGTTAATTAGACATGAAAGAAAGATAAACAAAAATAAATCTGTTCACATACTCACTGAAATGGTATTTTACAACCAAAATTGGATCTTCTGTAGGTTTATCCCCATTTATATACTTTACAGTGCATTTCAAATACTAATGTGTACTTTTTTTTTTAACTAACCAATGTGAATTCATAGATTTCCTGCAGTAAAGAAGAAATTTATGGCAGAGTTAAAAGAGTTACGGCATAAAGAACAAAGCCCATATGTAGTTCAAAGCATTATTAGTCTTATAATGGGAATGAAATTCTTTCGCATCAAGATGTATCCTGTGGAGGACTTTGAAGCTTCTCTTCAGTTTATGCAGGTAAAATTCTTACGAATATAACTGTGATTCTCAGACCTTTAGAAAGCCCTTGCACTTCATCTTTCCTGTAATACTCCATGAGATTTTCCATGTGTCATTCCCACATAAATGTATGTGCAGCTACTTTCTGCTTGTTCTGAAGCTCTGCACCCCAGTCTCCAATCTCTTGAGTGTATCATTGCATAACATTTCATCAGTTGTATACCCTACAGTTGTATAGTATCAGTTGTATAGTCCCTACATCCTGTCCTCCAACAAGAAGTGTTTTTGTTCTGTAGACCCCTAAACTTCCACCGTGCCAGTCCACAGCAGTTCTTTGCCTAGTGTCCCTGTCTAGCCATCTCTCCCTAGCTGCTCATGCCTCCAAAGTGAAGCTTCCACCATTGACATAGATGTCAGAGAGGAGAGGAACTTTTGATGGAGAAAAACACAGAAGAGGCAAAGAACTGAGGCAAAAGCTGGACAGAATTTCGCTTGGATGTATTGTTGCCTGCCACCGTACCTTCACCCAACTTCCTGCAGGGTACATTATGTACCCACCAGTTTGAGAGCCACTAGTACACATCATATTGACTACCGTGAATGCCTTAAACTAATAGATTACATAATTTTGTAAAAGGGAAGAAAATCTTTCATGTTTCCACATTTTAAAAGTCCAAATTCATGCTGATAAGGTACAATGTCTTCTATTCCTGTCAATAGGTCTATTTTGCTTAACGATTTTTATTCTGTTATCTTTTCTTGGGATTACTCTCATGACTACATGGTTTGTAGCCACTCATCCAGTAAAATACATGCTTTGCATACATATCCATGTAAAGATCAGCTTATTGATGGTATCAGTGGAGTAAAATAATCAATGTTAGATGCCCACAAGTAAGGATTTGAAATCAGAATACACAGGCATACAGACACACAAAGTCATTGCTCTAAGTCCTGAATAGGAAGCACAATTTATTTCATTTTTCCAATGTGTTTTAAACTATATTTAGCAGAACACTTAAAATATGATTAACAACACTGAAACAGCTAGTTTTTCTTCTTAACTTACACTTCATTATATGAACATATCTTAGTATGTGCTGACAATAATATAAGTTATTTAGAATTGGAACATATCAAAGTAATATGTGTTCAGTGCCCAACTAGTATGAGTGAATGACTTTGTGGCACAGTTTTGTGGCACAGCACTGTTGAGATCCAGTGTTAACTGCTATTGAAATCAGTGATAAAATTCCCATATAATAGTACTCAAAATTTGGGATGCAGATGATTTCTATCTTAGAATCATAGAATAGTTACGGTTGGAAAGGACCTTAAGATCATCTAGTTCCTGCCCCCAGGGCAGGGACACCTCACACTAGTCATCTTCCCTGACTAGAGTATCTCTTCACAAAATTAGTTCTTACGAATGCAACAATGCATCATAAGGTGCAACTGTGTATGTAGGAAAACCAGGTTTGCTCAGTTTGGTGAAATACAGTTTGATTCTTTGTGTGATTCGGCTGTATCTACATACAGTGCTTCAGCTATAAGCTCTGTCACACTAGCTCTGTTCTAGTAGAAAGAGACACTTCCAAGAGGTGAACTAATTTCAGGAGCCAGCTCCAAGAAGCTGTATCTTCCGCCACAGAGTGCAGAAACAGCTATGGTATGCCTTTGCACAGTAGTCTGAGCTGTGAAGCCTAAATGGCTGGAGTAACTGAAGACATGTGATGCAGAATCCTAACTGTAGCAAGGGAAAATTGTGCATGATCTAAAGTGTAAACTGTTTGGCAAACATGTGCAGGAAAAAAGGTCAGTGGGGATATTCCTTGTAAAGTCAGTGGCTGTTTGGGCCCTGGACCCAGAGAGGAAGAAATAACTGGAACAACATGATTTGTCATCCTTAGAGCTGTTCAGAAACACACAAGTGGGTAGATGCTTATCTCTCCTCCCTCACTTCCTGAGCAGCACAGCTATGTGGATAGTAGTTTGCTGCATGTTTAGAGCAAAAGTACATTCGTACTTTATCTCTCAATCCCCAGTTGTAGGTGGTGCAGATTTGCACCACAGGTCTCTTCTCTTACATAGCACAGTTCTATATAGATCCTTAATTTGAAACAGATCTTAGAAGTGAAATTTACCCCATAATATTTATAGTAAGATTGTTACCTGCCTTGAGTATCTCACCAGAGAAGTACATTCCTTTTCTGGCCTCTCAGAGCATTGTGTAAAGCAGTCCATGTGGGCTATTGCTCCTGCTCCTGGAGGTATGCACAGGGAACACATGAGATCAGCCCAGAGTCCTACTCCTTTGCCATCCCCAAAACACCACTGGGCACAGCTGGAGTCAGTGGAGAGTTTCTGGATTATCCTGGTTAGAATAACATATTCTTGATCTTTACTTATGTCCAGCTTTGTGCTTGCTGCAAAATGCAGATTTAGAAGTTAATAGACAAATGTTTTCTGTGGGATTTGCATGATAAAAATAGTCACTGATGCTTGATGTGCATTCAGCAAACATTTAGAGGTCTTTATTCCAGCTGACATGAAATTTATGTTTCTTGTTTTGTTTTGTTTTGTTTTAGGAATGTGCACATTATTTCCTTGAAGTTAAAGACAAAGATATCAAGCATGCACTGGCAGGACTGTTTGTTGAAATTCTTGTCCCCGTAGCTGCTGTGAGTTTATTTCTCAGGTTGTTTGCATAATTCGGTAAAGCAGCTTGTGAAATAGTGTTTTACTAACATGAACTTTTCTTTCAGGCTGTTAAAAATGAAGTGAATGTCCCCTGCCTGAGGAACTTTGTTGAAAGCCTGTATGATACAACACTTGAACTTTCCTCGCGAAAGAAGCACTCCTTGGTTAGTAACCCCAAGAAGCAGAGGCTAAAATTCTGTGTCAGAAATATCTCTCAGCAAGACCCTTGGGAAATTGCAAAACTTTCTTCTGCATTCAGCTTTATAACCAATACATTGCTATTTGCAGAGAAGATTATTGTGTTTGCAGAAAATAACCGTATTTATTTTATTCAGAATATGATCTAAATTAGTCTGACTCAAACAGATGTTTTCAGCTTCTGGTTCTGTGATTATTAAATGGGTAGGTTTTCTCATACTTGTTATGTGTAAACATTAGGACGAGAAGAGAAAAGAATAGAGTTCATTTCTTGTCAAGCGAGAACAAATGAGGCATGTGGGAACAGCTCTTTCACGGGGCTTAAATAATACATTGGAGGAACAGAAAAATGTATAACGCATGCCCTTTTTAATCTGTAACTTGGCTACTGTGCAGCTCCCTATTTCATTTTTTCTTGCGAGGTGAACAGTGGCTCCACAATGTATTTTTGGAAGCATGAGTTTGTCAGAATTAAATGAGGATCTGAGTCAGTTTGATGCTGGCCGCCTTAAGCAGTCTGTCTCTCCAACTGGGTCAGCACACATCAGCAGTGTGGTGTTAGATAATTCGTTTTGAAATCTTGGACCTTTTAAGTAGAGAAAGTTGTCATTTGTTCTTTCTCATTCCATGGGAAAGTCAAAAACAATTCCCTGTTCCCAGTGCTCCCAGCAAATGCTGGTCACTAGTGCTAATGAATCTGCTGGGAGGACTGCAGGAGTATGCTTGAGCTCTCTGCCACCGTTACACCAGTCCCAGGGGAGAGTCAAAGCATCCTGATTCAGTTTGAGCTAGTGGGAGTCTTGGAGTGGATTTCTGGTTTCCACAGTCCGCTTGCATCTGTGTAGCTCTATTCCTCTGCCTAGTTAATAAGACATTGTTGAAATTGCAGCAGGATAAGAGCTTTGCTGTAGTTTTTACACTAAATAGAACTTCCCCAAACTGGTGGCTGTACTTGCCAAAGTCAATACTACATGCTTGAGAAAGGATTGCACAGCTGTGGCTTTGCATTTGATTGCTTGTCTACACATACCACACTGGAGCCTACATAGTTAAAAGTGACAAAATAGAATAGATTCTTGTGAGGGTGTGATTAGAAATACAAACATTGTGAGGAGGAGGAGGAGGAGGGGAAAGGCAAACAGTTGACAGAAATAACTGCAGTGCATATTTCCAGGCTTCCAGGAAGAAAGCACACTCTTTAGAGTCTGAGGAGGACCTTCCTTTCCAAGATTAGTGATGTGTAAATTGGTGCACTCGTTGTACAGGCAGGATGGGGGCATTCATTGTGCCTCATTTTCTATCTAAAAATCATTGAGGTTCTCTTTGTAGTAAATAGAGATAATTAAGAAACTCCGGGAGGTGGTTTGTATCTTCCTAGGGCTGTTTTTCAGGATGTGTTGTAACACTCCTGGGATGTTACTAAACTCTGTGATCCGGTCAAGTATTCAACTATTATAGTCATAATGTTAATATGGTAAGAAAGTCTTCCATGAGAAGGCTTCAGTTATCCTCTCCATATGTATTTTGGACAAGAAGATTATAAAAAATAAAAGATTAATTTACATTTGCCATTCGCTCAGTCTAACCTAGCTATAGCAAATTTATGTTATATATTACTGGAACAGAAGCTGTGGTTTATGGTGTATTTAAACTTTTGAGCTGTGACTGAAGTTAGAATTTTAGGGTTAATTTTGAGAATCGTTGGGCTTTAAGATAAAGTTACCTTATTTTTTACTAATAACTTTGAAGCTCTGATTGGGTATGTTAACATGACAATTGAAACCAAAAAGTCTTGATGCAATAGCAGTCAGTTTCAAAATTAATAGGTGCATTTTAGCTTTTATTTTTAGTGTGACATTTCCAAGATGTGTCAAAGTGAACATTAACAAAGAGACCAGGTTCCAGTATTTGAGCTTACATGATCTACCTTTCTTTTTCCTTTTGCTAGATGTAACTACCAGCAGATCCAAGAGCTGCCTGTAGTTTAAGACAATTCTTTCAGGTGTTTGACATGTCTCTCATTAAATATTGTGACTGCAGATTTTGAAGAGTAATAGGCATCTGAGCATTCACAAGTCCAATCTCTGTGGGTCCTGTTATTATGATAAAGTTTAGTTATTTCCATGCTATCATTTCTCAGTTAACTGACAGAACTTAGCCCTGTGAGTCTAAAAAATTGTAGCCCATCTTTGGATTATCATATTGCTATGAGAAGGCATTTGGTTCATCTTAGTTCATCCATAAAACGTATCTGTAAAGACATTAGAGAAAGTTCTTTTTCAAATTGTACTACTTAACAATGTGTTTGTGTTGGCTAACATGTATTCTGCAAAATAGAGGAGTTAGTGTCTTAAATTTACAGTAGCTCTATTAATAGACTTTTATGTTGTGTAGACATGCAAATAATATGATATCAACATCCATTTTCTGTTTAGGCTTTGTACCCTTTGGTAACATGCCTGCTTTGTGTCAGTCAGAAACAGTTCTTTTTAAACAGATGGCATATTTTCCTCAACAACTGCCTATCAAATCTCAAGGTTAGTATCTTCTGGTTTTAATATTGTATTAAAAGTTCAGTATGCACTATTGATCTGTTGAAAATCCATTTTAGGTAAATGTGCTGGATTATCGCTATTACCTGATTCCATACATAACTTTATTCTCAACAGTATGAATTTTTTAGGTATGCAGATTTTTTCAATAACAAAAATGTATTCTTATGCCTAGTTTGAATTTCTGCTGTTTCTTTAACTCAAACCAAGCCTGAGTCAAACATTTGTGAAACAGGGAAGATTGTTGATAAAAGTTACCGGCTTGGGTGACATACCAATACTGACCCAATATTAACTTGCTTTTTTTTCATAAAGGCATTTGTGAACAAAGCACTTGTTATTGCTTTATCAGACTGGAACTAGTTGCAGGACACTGATTACATTGCCTCTGTCTTAATGGAAGAATTTGTATTGCTTCTCTTCATATCTAGCCTACTGTTAGAATATATCTTTGAAATATTGATAGTCTGTCCGAAGTTTTCTTCCCAGCTGTACCTGAATTACTTTTTCTGAAGACGTTTAGAACATTTTTTGCAAAGAAATTCATAAGATAGACATTCATATTGCAACTAATTATTTAGGGGTTTATGAGGTTTAGAAAAGGTGGCTACAGTTGTAAGGTCTCTGAGGATCCAGCCGAGAATGTAGGTTTTTTCTGAAAATTAGGGAGATCCCAACAATTTATTTGAAACCATTAGAAAAAACATAAGTTCCTTCTGCCTTACCAATTGAAAATCAAACTCACCTTGCCACTTATAATTCATTGATTTATACTTTGATTAATAGGACTTACAGTGACACATTCAATCTTTGGTTTGGGTAGAAGGTAAGGTAACTGAATATGTGGCTAAATTAGGAACGTGGTTAGTTACGCCTTCTCAATGCAGAGGAAGATAAATTCTTCCATTAGAAGGATAATTGTCCACGCCAGGACAGTTCACTTATCTCCATGTTATTGTGTGGGCTCCCATGAACCCCATAATGGATCAGGCTTCTCAAGAATCGTATTTCTGATTTTAATATAAAGTGGCAAATCTCTGATCTTGCGGAAACAAACTTTTCTCTTGAATTAAAAAAGAAGACTCCTGCTAGGACATGGAAATATTTGACCTTGACCAAATCCTGTCCAAAGTAATTTAATACTTTCCTGTTGAAAACAATGTAAAAGTTAGTAATTATCCAAGTTTTGAAATCGATCATTTATCAGTAATTCAGCTTCATTTACAAAAAAATATTCAAGCCGTATAGGAAACAGTCAAAGCACCATGTTTCATTTAGAGGCAGGCTTTTTCAGCGACAGTTCTTTGTCTCCAAACCACATGGAACAAAGAGATAGCTCCAGTACAATTTGACCTGCGGGTACAGAACTTACTATACTAAGAGTGGGTCAAACAATGTCTTGGGCATGAATGTATGTCCAGATGGCATGGGTACCAACACAATATCCTTTCAGCCTAAATAGGCCAGACCTAGCGCCATGTTATTGGAAAACAGAAACAGAGGAATTGAAGAAAATGAGCCTCACTCCTGGCAGTCCAGTTGTTCCTGTGCCAGTAACAGAGAAGGTGGATGCATTGAAAAAGACACTTCTAGAAGAGCAGCAACAATAGATAAAAGACAGCAACACTTACCAATCAAGAAACAGAGCAGATCCTGGCAGAGCTCTGTTGCCAGCTGCTCCCGTGTTCAAAAGGCCCACATCAACTTTGACAAATTCTTTGGCACCAACAGTGAGTTGGGCACTGCCTGGAGAGGTAAAGGAATCACATCCAGTGCCAATATCTCCTGTTGGGAAAGTGAAGATGTTGGATATATTAGGCCAAATACTCCTTGTGCTAATAGGATTACTGGCTGAGTTTTTGTTGTAGACAAAAATCCTTAAAATACTCAAGAGGCTCCATTGTTTGTGGACTTCTCGGAGTTTTCCAAAAGGAGACATGCTCTGTGCTTTCCGAACTACTGGTCACACAGTCACTATGCACTTGTACAGATCTTGCACATAGACATGCACATAATTTCCCTGGATGTTTCTCAGAGTTTCTTATCATCTTCCTCTTAATCCTGCTTCTGTTCTGCAGCTTGCTGTTTCTGATTGAAAACTGGCCTGCTATTTTTAGAAATCTCCAACCATAGCAGTCTCGGCCCTTTTCTCCTCTATCTCTTCTCAACTGCCCTTGCAGCTGAACTATCTATATTGCTGGAATATTTGGATTTTGCTTATAGGGGTGACTTCCTTCTCTGCCACACAAGCTCTCTTTAACCTTGGCCCAATTAGCCACAGTGTCTGCTGTTTTCTTGATAGCTTTGGGGTAAGAATAAACTTTGATAAAGCTGTTGAAGAAATGAAACTCTTAGGACTGAAATTTAGAAAGACTGACATAGAATCATAGAATCATAGAATCATAGAATAGTTAGGGTTGGAAAGGACCTTAACATCATCTAGTTCCAATCCCCCTGCCATAAGCAGGGACACCTCACACTAAACCATGT
This sequence comes from Loriculus beryllinus, assembly GCA_039877255.1. Classification (NCBI taxonomy): domain Eukaryota; kingdom Metazoa; phylum Chordata; class Aves; order Psittaciformes; family Psittacidae; genus Loriculus; species Loriculus beryllinus. The sequence goes on along the minus strand of JBCJKH010005954.1, from coordinate 425 downwards.
CACCCAAGGCTCTGTCCAAGCTGGCCTTGAACACCACCAGGGATGGAGCATTCACAACTTCCCTGGGCAACCCATTCCAGTGCCTCACCACCCTTGCAAGTAAAGAACTTATTCCTTATATCTAACCTAAACTTCCCGTTTAAGTTTTAACCTGTTACCATTGTCCTGTCACTAGAGTCCCTAATGAAGAGTCCATTCCCAGCATCCCTATAGGCCCCCTTCAGATACTGGAAGGCTGCTATGAGGTCTCCACATAGCCTTTTCTTCTCCAGGCTAAACAGTCCCAACTTTCTCAGCCTGTCTTCAAACAGGAGGTGCTCCAGTCCCCTGATCATCCTTGTGGTCCTTCTCTGCACTTGTTCCAACAGTTCCATGTCCTTTTTATGTTGAGGACACCAGAACTGCACACAATACTCCAGGTGAGG
>JBCJKH010005950.1:0-12219 GCA_039877255.1 Loriculus beryllinus | reverse complement strand
CTTACAGCTGGACAGCTGAGTAGCATCAATAATGACTCTAATAGAGTGCCAAGACAGAAAGAGGGCTGATGACATAGCGTAAGGTCATAATGCCATGAATCATTTAGAAAGATCAGCCATCCAATCTGCTCAAAAAGCAGAAAACTCAACCCCTGAAGCAACATAATCATTGCTAGATAATACTCAAGTATTCCATTATTTTATCAACCTGATCCAGAGTCACAGTGAATACAACCATGAAAGGTCATGTGCTGTGAAGCAGTTTTAAGACTCCTAAAGAAGTCTTAAGTCCTGGAGAGAGTCACACAGTAGTGCTGAACACGAGTAAAATTGGAAAACTTACCTAAAAAGGTAGATGTACTGTTTCATAAGCCAGTGCTGTCCTATGAAAATATTTCCTTCAGCCACAAGAAACCTGAGACTTGTATCAGTCTGCTCTAGGTGCTCAATATTCCTTGTACTCAGCTAACCCACCCTAAACCATAACTCCTAACTTACCTGGCTCTGCTGTGCTCGGTTGCTTCACACAGCCTTCCCTACATTTAGCTGCTGTTACTCAAGTTAAAAATCCCCAGCATGCAGCAAGTAATCAAGAACTCCCAGAGAGCTGAATTCTACATTGTACCTGGGAATGGGATTCCAAAGGCAAATACAGCAGCCACTACACGTTTCAGTGTACACCAACACAACATATGGCTACACAACAGGATCTTCACATGAGCAGAGACCACAAAGAAGACAGTGCAGGATATATACACAGTACCAACACCTGTAGATAGCTACAGCTGTACAGGAAAGAAAAAAGGCCACATGTCCATACAGTGAATATGGTGTATGTTTTATTCTATTTACAGTACATTTGTTATAAATATAATACATTTCTTGAAAATCTTGAGTAGATTTTTTTTAAAACAGATCAATTGTTATAGTTACATAATAAAGTACGTGACAACTTAAATGACGATCTCATGGTTGTGAAATAGTACATTCTGTGTTGAGATGAATGTGAAAATACTCAAACTGGTTAAAGAAATAATTATTTTTTTTTTAAACACCTGAAGTGGGACGTGTATGTAAACCTTGAAAGGTCACCAGTTTCCATAAATATGAAAACTCAAACCATAATTTGGAACTAAAGAACTGAGAAACAGAAGTGGATTTGAGAGACCTTCTTGAGCTTCACAGTAAGGTTGGGATTTATCATGACTAATGGCTTCAGACAGGAAAAAGCCTTCTTCCTGAAAAATTTCTTCCTGAACCATATCCTAATACAGCCACAAATATTAAACACACCATGCTGGAAGTTGTAACAGCAGTTAAGCTGCATTAGTGACAGGGCATATGACATACAAATATGTTCAGATCTCGAGTTAAGAGTATTTTGTGTTATGAATACCTTAATTACCAGAGAAGAAATACATTATAAAAGGATAAACTTATTTTCAGTCCAACGTGCATTGCATTGAGAAACAAATTGACAAGTCGTCCAAATATTTTGCTATTTCCTTTCCTACGCAATCTTTAGTAACAGGTTAGACGTTTGAGGTGCTATTTCCAAAAACTGCAGCAAAATGTCAACCAGCAATATAAGAAAAGAATCCCATTTATTTTGTCTTTTAGTGTGATTTCTTTTTCAGGAAGTGGTCAGATATTATTGATAATAATCAGTGCAGGCATGGAGTTCTGCTGACTTGTTTCAAACAAAGTTACTTGGTCCACCAGCTTGGCAAATACTCTGGGAGTTCCAAGATTATAGACACCTGTATGAACAAAGCAAGCTTTCAGCTGCAAGCTATAGACCTCCTGGCTTTTAAGTTGAAGCTTGTACTGTGTTTGCCCAAGCCATGTAAAAGATCCATGGATTTCTAGTGCTTCTGGGCTGAAAAAGAAGGTTACAACATTATTTCTTTGCATTTGAAGCATGTATTGCTAGTTTACATGATTCCCTCCAAATTCAAGTTTTCCCAAGATTTCAGAAACCATTGTGTGTCCACCACCACCCCCTTACAGAGATAAGCTTGTTTCTGAAAACTTCAGAAGTCAGGAATTGGAAAATGAAGCTACTACTCTGGCAGGCTCCAAATGTGAGAGTGCCCACTGACATTTGTCTTAGGAACTGCCACGTCTTTTTGACTGCTTGCCTACGGTAACTTCCCTTAAGTCAATGCCTTCTCCAAATGCATGGTGCTGTGTTGCACATATCCTCCCTACTCTTTATCTCTAAGAGATTAAAGTTTTTCTATAGCATGACAAAGCCAGACTTTGAAAGGATAACAGTTGCAATCATAGGTATAGACAGAATTGTGCTTTACATTTTATCAAAACTCTAAATGCAGCTTCAAAAAAAAAAAGAAGTCTCTAAGTCCCTTTTCCCCTTTCCTATTATATCCACACACGCCCATCTCTACAAGGATATACACACTCTGAGACAGGGTACTCAAGTTATCCTTGCGTACCTTCATGGATCCTATGTCCACCCAATTTAAATATGGGTCCTTACTTCTTACCAAATATGTCTTAATGTTCTCACACTTAATACTCTTTACAGCAGCTCTTCCCTTGGCTCAGATGAATCACTACAGATACTTAAATTTCTTTGGTTCCTAATAAAGTATATACTATATAGAGAACATCAATTATATATATATATATGTTTATTGATAAATTCCAGGGTATTCCCAGCTTTCTACAGAACCAGCAGATACACTAACAACAGACACAGTAACAAAAACTAAATTGTCACAGCTTTATGAAATCCTACATAAGGCATTCTTAGGCCTCTCCCTTGAGCTAGTGTTAAATCAGCATGCATGACACACACAAATAGTTAACATAGACAGACAATGCTTTAGACATATTGCTTTAATAAGCTGGGGGGGTGTACTTGTTTTTAACACATTTCAAGGCATAACTACACTGTCCTTCCAAAGACATGTCTTACTGTGCTATTACAAAATATGACCATCTCCTAAAAAAACACCAGTTCAGTGAATAGATTCCTAATGTTAACTGAGAAATAAAACATACTTAAGCCTTCTATCCTCTATTCCTTAATGTGTGTATTAGGCCCTGGGCTTTTAATTTCTTATTTGCATGAATGGACTGTTGGCAAAAAGCCAGTGTTTCCTATGACCAAGTGTATCTCAATTCCTCACAATCTGTCTTCACAATCCCCCTAGAATATTCAGTCAAGAATCCTACAGTTTATTTTGTGGTAAGCATACCAAGCAGCACGATGGAACTGTCACATGAGTTGAATTGCCTTGTTTTAACACAACTGGGAGAAATAACAATGGTATCTCATGGTTCTCAATTCTCTCCTACAGAAATCTTTAGTAAAACTCTTAAAAGCAATTCACGAAATATTTCCTCAGCGCTAATATTTCTGCACATAATACTAAAGTTCTAAGTTCTTAAGCCAGGCATAAGAATTAGCTGATAAACCTACAGGAATTCTTAAAAATACCTAAGGTTATAAGACATTTTGCACTCAGCCAAATTGCAGGAGGAAGTACTTAAACTTCAAAAGTAATTTTACATATAAAAATGAAAACCCAACAACATAATTTCAATAAAGTAAGGTTGCTGAAGCCTGTATTTCACCAGTTCAAAAGCATTTTTGTTTTTCTAGAAAAAAACTGCAGTTAAACTACTCAAAAGTCACAATTCAAGGTCCTGTCTTAGCAATAGTCAAGTAAAATTGAGCACCAACTAAAGACCTCCATTTGACTGTATGAAGCCTTTATCCCCTCAAAGAAGGCACTTTTGAAAAGACAATCCTATCCTAGATATTCAGTGCAGTTAAGACATTACAAGACTCCCCAAATTAGAAAGCCCTCTCAGAAAATACTGTTCCATTAACATCCACACATTACCTTGTTGTTTTATGCCGCAAATCAATCATCACATCTACAACAGCCTGGGAACAATTGGAAAGTAGGAGAGTGACAGGAACTAGACAGAGGCTGCAAAAGAAAACAGTTCCATGATAAACAAAAAAGTCTTACCCTGGACAGTTTTAATTATACTCTTAAATAGTTAAAATGAATTTCACATAATATAACATGTAGCTATCATGCAACATGTCAGCATACAGAGCAACATAATTACACTGACTAGAGTTACTTTTAATAAAAGCTATTAATTGAGGCAAACAGCATTGGCTCAACTGAGCCAAATGAAGTTCCCACTTCCCCTCATCCAGCAGAAAAAGACTAGTAAAAGCATAAAGTTGTCTATTATGACAACAGACATTTCAGAATGGGATAACATGATCCAGTATGGTGTTCAGCATACTTTGCCTAGATACTTTTCTTCTGCAATGCCTCCTATAGCGGAATTGCTGGCATCTGGCCTAAAGTTTTTGCCAGAGCAGTGCCCAAACCAGACAGCACATACACATTTGTGTTAATTTAAGACTTTACCCTGAACAAGACTTTATCCTGAATAAAACTAATACAGTTAGTTGCTTGCTCACAATTATAATGACTGGTTTTAGAAATAATGCTGCAGCAAGAAAGACCCTAAGATATTCACAGGCAGGTAACCAAACTACCCGAGTTGAAACAGATCTATGTATACATTAAGTGATTCGTGTCACTCGAATTCCTTGCCATTGCTTATCACCGTAAATATCCTAATCTAGACTAACAAGAAAAGAACAATTAGCAACTCTAACAAATAAGATATGAACTTGTTACTGGAACGATGCATGCTTTATAACTGTCAATTAAAATATGCCACCTTACAAAGTGTTTAAATGTCAGGGTTTTTTAAAGAAAGAAATCCACCTCTTTTGACAACTTACTTATATCAACTGAAATTTTAGAAAAAAATTAACAGTAGAGTTCTCAAATAAAACATCTCAAACCTCAATAGATACCTTTGTTTCAAATACAAACCCTTTCATACCCAGAAATTAATCCAGAGGGCTTTGTTCATATCATACTACCTTCAAAAGACTCATGGATCTTACAGGCTCAAATTAATTCACTCTAGCAGTCTGCTTTTTGACAGGTTAATTCTGGTATACTTCCACGAGACAAGCCCCAGTAATCTAAACTGTTACCACCTTCCCTCCTGACATAAATCAGAGCCATGTGCAGCTAATCTTGGCAAGTCAGATGCTGTAGATATAATAGTTCTTTTCACATACAAGTACCTCTTACTTTCTGTCTAGCTTCTCAAAGTAGCCACATTGTTTACTCTGGCACAAAAAAACAAACACAAAAGCAGGAAAGTATTTATTTTTCTTTCAGTAAGTTTGATCACATTACTATTTAATATCAAAACTGTGAACTGTGGTATTGCAGTATTTTGCCCTACATGAAACTTTTAATTTCACCTTCAAAACTCTGCAGTAGTGAATTTAAGAATTGTGTAAGATTACACCGTTGCATATCAGACTTTTATCTTTCATATCATAGCCCACACTGCACCTCAGGCACCATAACCCACATAGCATCATGAGATTTATGCCAAATTAACAATATTTTAAAAGTCCCTAATGAATGTTGCACTAGCCTTTTTTGATGAAAAGAATGACTGAAAGACTCTGGATAATGAAGACTTGTCTTGATAAGATTAGAAAGCTGCTCTGGTGTTGGTCTTGCAGGTACTGGTGTGTTTTCTGGTCGAAAAAATTTTAGGAGAACCATTTCTGGTAATTCCTGAAACACAAATTCAGAATTACATTTAAAATATTGACATAAAGCATTCTGCAATGCAACACAAGAAATCCAACCATAGAAGCTACAATTCACCATTATGAACCATTACACTAGGGAAGTAAGTCTACAGCACCATGAAGCTCAGTTTTTTCCTATGTGGTTTGTATTTAAGTGTGCTCGATGTAGAACTGATATGATTTATCTGCTGCCTTTGAGACAGATTTCACAGCTGCTTGTGAAGACACTAAGTGTAAAAGTTTAAGAAAAGCATGCCATTATTGCAGGAGTTTATTAGTGTTCGGTTTTGTTTCTAGGAAAAAGAGACAGCCTTTACGCAGCTCCATATACAGCAGCTGTACCTAAAAAACAACCCAAACAAACAATCCATCACCTGCCCTGGGACGTTCACAACAGGAAAGAAAACACCAAAGTTTCCCAAAACAGATCCAAAGTAAAACAAACAGAAGTGTACCAGAACATGCTAGCACTGATAGAAGAATTTAGAATGCAGAATATCTTAAAAATTGTATAGCAAGCTCTTGCAGAGATAAAAATTAACTGTCCCCAGCTGAAAAACCAAGTCAAGCACTGACACACTACTTGGGATTCATCCTAACCCTAATCTCTGAAGCAGAAGAAATCAGATGATACAGGAAGATGCGACACCAAATGAAGCAATCAGGCTTCATTTGGCCCAGCACTGCAGCACTGCTGTCACTCTGTCCAACATCATCTGGATGGTTTTGTTGGACAAAACACAAGTCTCTTTCATGAGCTGGATTTATTCAGAAAGGGGCTGCCTTTTAGTATTCTTTACAAATCTATTCTGCAAAAAGTCTACCTTTAGAAGAAAACAATTTGCAGCAATAAGCGTGACTGGCTACTAAAAGGATGTGAAAGAAGATTTTAAAAAGGCACGTAAAGTCAGTAAAATATAACAAATACTTTAACAGTGATGGATTGTACCTTGTAAGTTGAAAAGAAATACTACAGGCAACAAAACCTGACTCGGTAACAGACACACTGGGTGTTCTGCAGTATGTATGAACATCTCAAATCACTGTTCACCTGTGCTGGTAATACCAGGAAGACATCAAATGTTTTATAAGGCTTGTGATACTTTCTCCTTGAAAGGAAGAATAGTTTTCTTAAAAAGTAATTTAAGAAGAAAAAAAGATATTTCACAGTAACAGTGAAATGTATTTCAAGCATTGAATGAATCTGGCATTTCCACCCTACCTTATGACAGCATGAAATGCACAAGAGATGAGATTACAGGCATTCATTTAAATTGATCTTTCCCTTCCAGTTACAGTCAACCAATTATTCAATGGCCTCTTCAACCACATATCAATATCCTACATACTGTAGTTTGCCCTAGAGTCAATTACCTGTTCCAAGTCCTCCCAATCAGAATTCCCGAGTATTTTTTTTAAACCCTACAAAAGACAAATATGAACGTTTATCTCTACAGACAAAAGCATCATAAAATGCAGCAGGAATATTTACTGGTGAAAGTGCAGAGTGACATTAATATTTCAAACCTTTAGCTCTAATATTACAGCTCTGCTGAAGGGCTGGAAAACAGTGAGATTAAACCATTTATCATCACAGAGCTAAACCTTACTTCCAGCCAGCCTAGGTGTGTCCTAGTGAGCAAAGGTCTTTGTCTCCAACTTCAGATGCTCAAAGTCTAGGTCTATTGTAATTGTGTACCTAAAACAAAGGCTAAGACATGACATTTAGTACATGATCCTCCTATCTAGTGGTTCTGGACAAAATGAAGCACTTGCAAATGGTAACCAAGAAGATACACATACAGATCAGGGAGTTACCTAGAAACACCTAATAAATACTAAGTTTTAGGATGCATTAAATTTCTGCTCTACTCTAGAAATTGGGAAACTGGATCTACCCTATGCAAAAAAAAAGATGCCCATAACTACTTGGGCACCTGTACCCTTTCTCTTCAAGAACATTGATCAAGCAGGTAACAGCCTCAAGACTTGTGATTATTTACATTTCAAAACAAAGTAAAGCAAAATCAAGAATCAAACAGGTGGTATTCTGTTGCTGAACTCCCAGAACAGCAGCCCAAACACTGAAGTTCTGACACCTAAAGTCTGCTTGTTGACCCATCACGATTCCTTGCAAAGCTTCTAGCAATACTATGGGCTCCACTAGACAGCCAACACCATAGACTGCATACAACAAGGCAACAACGATAGTTAAGATGTTCCCTTTAAAAAACATGGTTAAGGTGTAATTTGAAGGCCTCATCCAAACATAATGGTAGAGATCCAAAAAACCTTAACTCTAAGAACCTTCATTATAAGAAGAGTTTGCAAGAACTGGGGGGGGGGGGAGGAGAGGGAAGTGTTGCTGTCATTTTAAATTACACAGCTGTATTTTTAAGCTTCTGATTTGTAACTAGAAACACACACCATGCAGTAGCACCAGAGCCGCAGCACCCACAGTTACCTTCAAAGAGCTATGAACTGTGCAACTGGTGGTAGGAAAGTTGTTTCTATTTTCAAAAAGCTTTTTACTGCCCAAAGCTATCTAAAAAGGGCAGCTTCAAACAAATATAATTGAAACTAGACATAAGCTTGCTGTTCCAAGAATAATATCAACATTATCTCTTATTCAGTAGGTACAAAAGAGCCAGGACCTTTGGCATTTTGCTATTTCAACACAAAGTTATATATCATCCCTACTTCTGAAATTGCGTATTATTTGTTCACAGTTGTTTAGGTATCTCCTGAAACTGTACTAAGCTAAAAGTTGGAAAAGTCAAAATTTTCACCATTCAAACCATCTTTTCCATTATCTGATAGATTTAATAGACAGGTCTGCTCATAATACGTTCCTTAATTTCTTAAAACACACTTCCAAATTGTAAAGTTCTTCCTTTCTATCAGATAGATGGAAATAATGATATCCTCACATGCAGTCATTTTAAAGGACTTTTCTATGTGATATTAGACAACTTAAAAGTTTTTGATTTAAAAAAACAATCATGTCAATAACTGGGTCAATGTGCTCTTAAACACACAAAGCTGAACAACACAATTTGATTTCCAAGTTGTATGGAATTTCAACATATCTGCCCCATAAATCTCAAGTTACTCATAGCCAGAATAATTATTAACATGCCCAGTCAAGTATGAGGGACAAATATGCACAGCAAGAAAGAAAACCCAAACAGGACACTTTGGACCACCACTAAAGCATAAGTAAAAGCAGAGTATATGAAAGCAACAGAATAAAAGGGAGACAAACTGATGTGCCTTTCTTTTTCCCATTTTAGATCAGACAATTCCCATTTTAAAACCGCAGTTTTAAGTTTGTTTCCTTTGCCACATGATTCATCTATATTAATTCTAGCTCCTAACCATAGAAATTATGACCCCAGGAACAGTATTTTGCTAAGACACCAGCAATAATGCATTTGAAAACGTGAAATATCATCAGTCTATCAATGGGTAAAGCAGCAGATTTCTTTCATGCTATTTAGAATGTTTCATTCATGGCAATAATATAGGCCAGTCCTCCAAAACTGGTACAGTAATAAGTACGTTAATTAATACACAGCAGAAAATGTCCATTTGAGCTTTTTATCTTTATTTACCCTTAAGAATTCTTTAAATCAGATTAGTGAAGGGTAAAAGCAAAGTCTTCAATCCATTCCAACAATCTGTATTTGGTTCAAGTACTCCTTCCCTTTTTTTTATTCTGTAAAAAAAAAACCCAAATTCCTGAACTAGCACGGGCTGTTACTTTCAGTAATTCACTGTTTGGAAAAATAGAGTTATTTAAATCTTACCCTCTCCTACTTTTAAGATTTTCTTAATTCCGACTCTATTAAAAATCAGTGCTACCAAAAGTTGTCATCTCTGAAGTGAAACTGCTAAAATGCCTGCATCCATGCACTAGGCATTTTGCGGGTTTTTCCTTTGGGCTATCACAATCTAATCCACAGAACTGAACAAACAGCCCAGAAGCACATCACGTGCAGTCCTGAAGCATACCTGGATTAATTCTACCTGGAAGGTACCGACTTTGTGCAATACACAACCACTTCACAACGAAAACAGAGGGCTTTAATGGGGGCAGCATGTTGAAGAAAAACACACCTGATCTAAAACACAGTCGTAAGCACTTTCTCTCATATAGACTTCAGTCAAAACTGAATTTACTCTCTAATGTGTTTCAGAAGTATGGATGCACTATTCCCAAACATGCTGGCATGCCCAAGTGAAAAGCTTCTACTAGATCGCATCTCAACTTCCATAAGAATTAAGTCTTTGCCAGTCAGAAGTATGGCAAACGACCCAGCTCCATACTACTATTTCCATGCCACTGTATTACACTGTGCTTTTCCTTTGGAATCTTTTGAATTCACCAGAACAGAAAAATACAGGAGACAGCAACAAGAATACTGATGAACAGCATCAAACGTGAATGTATGTTTGACGTATTTGAAGGCTTTGTCCTATTATTAAGTGAAGGTAGAGGGATCATGAACAAGAGACAGAATAACTATTTCGGATACAGTCTAAGTTGACCTGCTATCTGTTCTCATCCCTGTTATAAGTATTACATGGTCCACAATGAACCAAGCAGAAGTAACCTGTCCTTGCATCTCAGTCAGAAGTCTCACATCCTGGCTTAGACATATGATAAAGATGACTTTATATCAGTGCACACAACTCCCAGCAGTTGCTGGTAGGGTGGAAGAACTTACATTACTCTGCCAACGAATACTGATCTACTGCTCTTCTCCTCAGTGCTTTACTGCAGCTTTGTTTCCCTGAACAGTTCTGGAAATTCCTATAAATACAAACTAAATCCTTAAAAGCTGCCAAAGAATTAGTGAGATATTCCAGAACTGACAAAGCAGTAGAAATCAACCAGCACACGGAATTTAAACAAAATACAAAGCAAGCTACCTTGATTTGTTCAGTGTCGTTATTTGATGAATTCAGCTAAGATTTGAGTAATTTCTCAGTGGGCTAGAAGAAGCAAAGATACAGCCAGAAATCTTGTTCATGTTTTTCCCAAGTATACAAGACCTGTTCTTGGTTGATGGTGGCTATATTGCCAGGCAGACAAAAACTCCTTCGCTGGCTGCAACAGCATGAAGCAGAAGCACCACAAGTCAAGAAGAAAGCCACTGAAGAGCAGCAACAAATAGAACACATCAAGCAATACAGAAAGCAGATTCTTGCATCCTAGGTGCACCCTGTTCAGAATCTGCAAATAAAATTCATTTTTTTCCCCAGATCTGAGAAACCCTTTATCATGTAAGAACTGGTAACCAACATGCATTGGGTAAAAAGCACGCATCTCCATCTCCCTCTGCTGTCTAGACCACAGAAAACAACTAACTTCCATACTGTCAGCACAAGACAGTCAGGAACAGTCTAGTTACCGGTCCCATTTATGATTTAGAGAATAAATACAGATTTTCCTAAGAGATAATTACAATTTGATGTTACAAGCTTCAAAACAATATACTAAAATCATTGTTACAAGTTAAGTTTGGGTTCGGGATTCCCATCCCCTCCACTCCACTCCCAGCTTTTCACTGCTTGTGAAAATTTAACTCAAGAGCAAGATAATTCAGAGACAACACACAGTCCTTCATTGTCCATTATTTTTCTCTACCTAGCATCATTAACCCTATTTTGGGGATTCTTTTAATTCTTAAACATGAACAAAGTAAACTGCCGCAAAGTCTCAAATCAATTAATTTGTTATTCCTCACCTCCCATATCAGAGCGGCTTATCGACTCTCCTTACAGTCTGAAGTGACAATTAAAAGGAAGTAGTACATGAACACATGCAATTTCTCAATCCTTAACAGTCCCAAGACTGCAAGCTCTGAAAATCCAACTTAAATTTGGGCTTTGCTTATTATGAGGATACAGAATCTACAGATTTATTAAAAACAACCACTATTACCCTTGCACCAGATTTCAAGTGCATCACAACACAGAGGTATTTTGGTTTCCAATCAAGGTACAGAATACTTCAAAGGAAGCATCTTCCTTATGCTCAAGTGAAGACCATAATCAGTACAGCATTTATCTGATTACAGCTGTAATAATAATAACAGATTAGAAAGATTACAGACAGAAAACTAAACCAGTATGTATTCCTTAAAACAAACTGAGTACATCTGGATCACTCTTGTTGCTGGTGGCAGGACTCAATTTTTAGTTTGAAACTGAATTTGAGGGAGACAACTAGAGTTCCAGTGCAGTCAACAAGAAAGGTAAATTTCTACCTCTAGCATGTTCACTTGTTTGTTTACTTTAGGACACAGTTATGATTCAATCCTACTTCTCTTCCCACCTATTTGCTAGAACTAGACCTCTAGGAAATCATAAGTCCACAGTGTTTTCTCTCCTGACTTTAGATGTCTACAGAATGATCTACTGTTGTATTATTTTTTCTGTCTTAAGGTGTATGCACCAGAGTAGGCAGCTGCTCACTCACTTCCCTCCTGCCCTCTCCTCAGGTGGGATGGGGAGGAGAATCAACA